>JAUZSW010976539.1:0-39859 GCA_034780735.1 Hyalogyrina grasslei
GTGCCCGCGACCAGTTGGGCGACAGGGAGGGGGTCTGGGCTAGATTGGGGTCATGGTGGAACCAGACTTCTACAAATTCGACACCCTGAGCCTGCACGCCGGGCAGAGACCCGACCCGACGACGGGGGCCCGGGCCGTCCCCATCTACTTCACTACCTCATACTCCTTCCCCGACACCGACGAGGCCGCGGCCCTGTTCAACCTGGAGGCCCCCGGCCACATCTACAGCCGCATCTCCAACCCCACCGTCGCCGTACTGGAGGAACGGATCGCCGCCCTGGAGGGGGCCGTCGGCGCCGTCGCCACCGCCAGCGGGACCGCCGCCCTCCACCTCGCCGTCACGACCCTGATGAGCGCCGGGGACCATATCGTGGCGTCGAAGAACCTCTACGGAGGTTCGTACAACATGATGAACCTGACCCTCCCCCGGTTCGGCATCACCACCACCTTCGTCGATCCCCGAGACCCCGCCGCCTTCGCCGCGGCGATCCAGCCCAACACCAAGATGGTCTTCGCCGAGACCCTGGGCAACCCCGGCATCGAGGTGCTCGACATCGCGGCGGTCGCCGAGGTGGCCCACGCCAACGACCTCCCCCTAGTCATCGACTCCACCTTCTCCACCCCCTATCTCATCCGCCCGATCGAGCATGGGGCCGACGTGATCATCCACTCGGTCACCAAGTTCCTGGGCGGGCACGGGGTGGCCCTCGGTGGGGTCGTCGTCGACGGCGGACGCTTCGATTGGGAGGCCTCCGGGCGCTTCCCTACCCTGACCGAACCCTACGCCGGGTACCACGGGATCGTCTTCACCGAGGAGTTCGGCCCGGCCGCTCTCGGCATGCGGGCCCGGGCCGAGGGCCTGCGGGACTTCGGGGCGGCCATGAGCCCGGCGAACGCCTTCCAGCTCCTCCAGGGCGTCGAGACCCTGGGGCTGCGAATGGATCGCCACGTGGCCAACACCGCCGCCGTGATCGACATGCTCAGCGCCCACGACGCCGTCAGCTGGATCCAGCACCCGTCGGTCCCCAGCCACCCCGACCACGAGCTGGCCAAGCGCCTATACCCGAAGGGCACGGGCTCGATCCTGTCGTTCGGGGTGAAGGGAGGACGCTCCGCCGGGCGCAAGTTCATCGAGTCGGTCCAGCTGGCGTCCCACCTGGCCAACGTGGGCGACGCCAAGACGCTGGTCATCCATCCCGGATCGACCACCCACGGCCAGATGACGGCCGACGAGCTGACCGAGGCCGGGATCGGGGAGGACCTGATCCGGCTGTCGGTGGGCCTGGAAGATCCGGCCGACATCTGCGACGACCTGTCCCGAGCCCTGAAGGCGAGCCAGCGATGATCATTGAGGTGAACGGGCACGAGGCCCACGCAGCCACGGGCGGGGTCGAACTCAGCGGGGACGACCCGGTGGTACTGCTGGTGCACGGGGCGGGCTACGACTCGACCGTCTGGTCGCTCCAGACCCGCTACCTGGCCTATCGGGGGTTCCGGGCCGTTGCCGTCGACCTGCCCGGCCACGGCCGCAGCGCCGGTGAGCCCCTGGCCTCGATCGGCGAGATGGCCGAGTGGGTACACGACTTCATCGCCGCTACCGGGTTCGCCCCGGTGCGCTTCGTCGGCCACTCGATGGGTACGTTCATCGGCCTGGAGCTGGCGGCCGCCCACCCGTCCGACGTCGAGTCGCTGGTCCTGCTCGGCACCGCCATGGCCATGCCCGTCCATCCCGAGCTGATCGACGCCGCCACCAACGACCTGCCAAAGGCGGCGGCCCTGATGGCCTCGTGGGGCCACGCCAAACCCGCCCACCTCGGGCTGAACCCGACCCCGGGACTGTGGATGATCGGTGGCGCCAGGGCCCTGATCGAGTCGTCGACCCCCGGGGCGTTGGCCACCGACTTCGCCGCCTGCGCTAGCTACGACCGGGCGGCCGAGGCGGCGGCCGAGGCTACCTGCCCGGCCACCGTGATCGCAGGGGCGGGCGACAAGATGACGCCGGCCCGGTCCGGGGCCGAGCTGGCCGGGCACCTGCCGAACGGCACGTTCGTCAAGCTCGCCGACACCGGCCACACCATGATGATCGAGTCGCCCCGACTGGTCCGCCGGGCCCTCCTCGACGCCCTTTAGGGCCGGAACCAGATGACCGACGAGGGTCTTGCGATCAGGCGGTTCACTCCGGCTCAGGCGACGGCGGTGTCACGGTGGGCCTACCCGCCGCCGTATGAGAGGTACTCCTCCTCGCCGGAGCTCATCGAACGTCAGATGGAACGACCGGCCGCCAGCTTCGGCTACTTTGCCATCAACGAGGAGGCCCAGGACGGCGACGCCGAGCCGATCGGCTTCTGCTGTTTTGGGGATGAGGCCCGGGTTGTCGGCCAGAGCAAGCAACGGCCGGGGGTACTGTCCGTCGGCGGAGGTATCCGCCCCGATCGCGTGGGGGAGGGAATCGCGACGCGGGTCCTCCCGGCCGTGATCCGGTTCGCGAGCACCCGCCACCGCCCGGTCGGGATGGGGGTGGCGGTGGCCGCGTTCAACGACCGCTCGCTGCGGCTGTGCCGGTCCGCCGGGTTCGTGGAGGAGAGTCGATTCACCGGTCCCGGCGACACAGAGTTCATCGAACTCTACCGGCCCGGCCCGAGCCTGTCCGCGTCTGCGCAACCCGGACAGGTTGGGCTAATCATTGCCGCGAAGCGCCTCGACCTCGCTCTCGTTGGCTTCGTAGAACCTCTCGTCGACTAAGTCACCGAGCTCATCACGATCTTCGGCTATCAGCTCAGCACAATCAAACGTGGCCAACCCCAGAGCCTTGTCTTGCTCCAGCGCCTCGTCGTAGGTAGACGGATCTGCGAGATAGGTATCGATCATCTCGACCGACATCGCAACCATACTACGCGTGCCTGATAGACCGGGAAAGCCCTTGCCCGCCATACACGCCGAGAACTCATCCTCGAGGGCCAGGTACTCGGCTGAGTCGTAGTAGTCAGCCTGCACGGCCTCAGAATAGACCTCGACCAAAGCCTCACGCTGGTCGGTCAGGCCAGAACTCGCCACGCTCTCTCGGGCCCACTGGGCGCAGCCACCCCTGAAGTCTTCCCCATCAGGGGTTGTAACCGGGCCGTAGTACAGGATCTGTTCCGCATCCTCGGATAGCTGGGGCTCGACAAACTCGCCTCCTTCCTCCATCCGCTCAAGCCGAATCCGATTCTTGGCGATCGCACCGGTTCCGTAAGTCTCAGCGTACTCCCGCCCGCTCATGGTTTCTTCACCGTCAAGCAGGATCGGATTCAGCGGAGGGGGATCAAACAGTTGGATGTATCCATCCAGGCCGTTCTCGCGCGCACAAGCCGTTACCAGTTCCGCCTCCCTGATCCCCTCAGACTCGTAGCCAGCGTTGAGCGCCTCCTCCACTCGTTGCGATGGACTAACCGAAGCTTCCCGCCCCGCGCACGCCGCTGCGCTCATCAGAAGAAGCAATGACACGAGGATGCGGCAGCTCCGTACAACAACGGCCACAAGCTACCCCCTAGGCCGACCCATAGTGGCCGTAATCATCCCAAACATCAGTCGTATAGGGAACCGGACAGGTGGGTGCTCCGTTCCTGAGTGCTCGCGCCCGATACGTGTACGTCCAGTCCGATATGTTGTTTTCCTGGACATGGGACCTGATCCCCATACAGTCTGAGTCGCTTGAGGTTGACTTATTGAAGTAGAAAGCGCCCTCCGAGTAGATGATTCGACTGAACAAGCAGGTGGATCCTGAGGGCGTGATCGATTCGGCCGGGGACAGCCCGACCCCCAATACTGATACGCCAACCATTGCGGCTATAGCAATTATGCGCTTCATTGTGCTCCCCATGCTTGCTGCCAGCGGCCCGTTGCCACCACGCACCTACGGGGACACTACGGTGCGGGGGGGACGGCTAGAGACCAAAGACCATTCTGTCACAGTGACTGCCCAATGATACCCTCGCCGAGCTCTACTACTCCGGTCCGGTCCAAGTCTGAACCTGTCCGGGTTGCGCAGACGCGGACAGGTTGGGTGCCGCTCAATCAGTGAGCACCTCGGCAGCCCCATCTCTAGTGATGAGCAGCAGGAGACTGGGCAGCACGCCGAGGGTAGCCACGAGGGCCATGGCGATCATGATGGCGGTCAGGAGTCCGTAGGCGGCGAATAGAGGCATCGGGGCAAACGCCAGCAGGCCAAAGCCGACCGACGAGCTGACGGCGGAGGCCACCAGCGCCATCCCCGTCCCTTCCCCGACCGCCCGGACGGCCTCACTCCGGACCCCGCTCGCCGCCAGCTCCTCTCGGTAGCGGGAGATGAAGTGGATGGCGAAGTCGATGCCGATGCCGATCGAGACGGCAGCAATAGTGGCGGTCACCAGGTTGATGGCGTACCCAGCCAGGTACATGAAGGCGTAGAGCCAGGCGGTCACCATGATGATGGGCAGAATGCTAGCCAGCCCGTAGCGCCACGACCGCAGGAAGACCGACCCGATGATCAGGCACAGGAAGACGGCCACCGGCAGGGAGATCTGGAGCGCCCGGCTCGTGGCGTCCAGCGAGGCCTGCCGGATGAACGGGCTCCCGGTCACCCGGACGAAGGTTCCACCAAAGTCGTCGCCGATCGAGTCGGCGATCGGGGTGAGCGCATCGGACGCCTCGCGCACCGACCTCTGGGCCCGGCTATTCACGACACTGAGGCGCAGCACCGTGGAGCCGGCCCCGTCGCGACTGACCGAGGTGGCCACATCGTCCGGGGTCATGAGCAGGTGGGTCTGGTCGTGGGGGATGCCCATCCGCCCGGCCACATCCAGCAGCGCGTTCATCTGGGCGGGCGAGTCGGGGATGGTGTCGGAGTTCTCGTCGGTCAGGCGAACCCCGGTCTGCTGCTCGACCAAGCCCACCATCGGGACGGACTCCCAGGCGGCGTCGATCACGTCTAGCACCCCGGCCGAGACCAGGGTCCCCCCATCGTCCCGGGCCAGGGAGTCGATCTGGAGGTCGCGGATCTCCCCCACCCGCCCCCTGAGGCGAGCCAGGTTCGCCGTGTCGGTGATGTCCCCCTCCACGAAGATGAGGGCGGGCTCGCCACCGAGATCGCCCACGTGGGTCTCGACATGGTTGAGCCCGACCACGAAGTCGGTGTCGGCGGCGAAGAAGTCCTCCACATCGGACTCGGCCGGGACCTGCACCGCCAGCACAACGGCCGCTCCGGTCACCAGGGTCGCCACCGCCAGCACCGGGATCGGCCGCTCGGCGATACGGGCGATTGCCCCACCCACCCAGCGGGATAGGGCCCCCTCGTCGTGGGCGAGCGCTTCGGCCCCGACCCGCTCCCCCTCGACCTTGCGCCGCTGTACGAGGTAGGGCACGACCAGGACGACTACCGCGGTGATCACACCCAGCACCACCCCGAGCCAGGGCAGCACGTAGACCAGCAGGAGGACGGTGGTCATGGTCGCAGCGGCGGCCGCGCTGGCCCCGGCGATCCTGAGCCAGCCCCGACCCGGCCGGGGCACCGGCACGTCGGACTCGATCCGGGCCACCACCAGGGGCGCCACCACGCCGAGCAGGAGGTAGGCCGAGGCGAGGGCGATGGCGGCCCCGATCCCGAACTGGTTAATCGACTCGATGCCCGAGGTGAGGTTGGACAGGAAGGCCGACGCGTCCGTGGCTAGCGCCAGGAGGAGGGCGCCCGAAACCGAGCCGAGACCGGCGATCACCGCCGGGGCCGATACCAGACCGCCCGCCCGCTCCTCCCGGTAGCGCCCGATCGAGTGGAAGGCGAAGTCGACCCCGAAGGAGATCATGGCTACCGGCACGATCAGCGACAGCACCAGGTCGTCCTTGAGCCCAATCAGGTTGCTGATCCCCTTGAGCCAGACGAGCAGGACGACGAACGCGACGCTCACCGTGGCCAGGGTCCAGTAGCTGCGGAAGGTGAGGCCGACGAGGAGGAGCACGGCCAGGATGGTGAAGCCGATGAACGGGCCCGCCACCGCCCCCTGCTCGGCCGAGGTGAGGTTCACATCGATCCCGACCCCCTGGACCTCGAAGCCATCGGCCTCCCGCAGGAGATCGCGGACCTGACGGTCGTACTCCTCCACGGCCGGGTCCTCCCCCAGGGCGATCGAGGTGTTGCCTAAGCCGAGGACGGTGTCGTCGGAGACGACCACGAATCGCAGGGCGGGGATCACCCAGTTGCCGTCGGGGTCGAGGGTCGACTGCACCGAAACGCCCAGCAGATCGGAGTCGATACCGTACCTCTCGATAACCCGGGCCCCGGCCTCTCGGACCTGATCGTCGGTGGCCTCACGAATTGTCCCAATCCCCTCCCCCGCCAGCTCCCGCTGCACCAGGTCGGCGAGGTTAACCAGCCCGTTCACCTCGATCCCGGCGTCGGCGTCAAAGTAGCGGAAGAGATTGGGGCCGATCTCGGGGTCCTGGCGCAGGCCAACCTGGGCGTCGTAGAGATCGGCCAGGGGGGCGGCTGCCAGGAGATTACCGTCGGCGTGCTCGGCGATGTAGAAGGCGGGATGGACCGACGAGACGAAGGTGTCATCGATCCGGTCGCGAGCGTCAAACACGTCTCCCCCCGGCTCCCCCGACGCCGTCTCGTCGGGGGTCATGGCGAGAAACGGCACCACCAGGAGGGCTGTAATCCCCATGACGAGGGCCAGGAGGCGGCCGAGGTGATGATAGAGAGAATCGAAACGGTTGGTCATCGGGTTCCTAGGGCTACTTGCCGGTACTACGTTGAGTGACAGTGATAGGGATCGCTTGACAATGTAAAGCCGAGCCTTGACATTGTCAAGCGATCCCTTTACATTGTCAAGTAAAATCCATCACACGCTAGGATGAACAGCCGTGACTCCCCCCGACTCCCACCTTCCAGCCGCCCTACGGAGAGCTACCGCCGAACTGGTGGCCGAGAAGGGTGCGGGCGCGTTCAGCCTGAGAGAGGTCGCTCGCCGCACCGGGGTCTCCCACGCCGCGCCAGGCCATCATTTCGGCAACACACGAGGACTTCTAACTGCCGTAGCAATTGAAGGATTCGAGCTCCTGGCCGACTCTCTGGAAGAGGCCACCAACGCCGCGTCCGAGCCAGTGGAGCGTCTGACCCTGCTCGGCCAGGCCTACGCCCGCTGCGCCACCACCTACCCCGGCCACTTCGCCATCATGTCCAGGGACGATCTGACCGACCACGACGACGAGAGATTCCTTGCCACCAGCCTGCGCGCTTTCTCCCATCTGGTGACTACGATCGAGAGGCTAGCCGAATCGGTCAACCCAGAGCTCGACGTCGAGCGCGCGGCCATCCTCTGTTGGTCCCTAATGGAAGGCATCGTGGCCATCAGTCCCCACCTAGACGGACTGGGTGAAAAGGGCGTTATCACCATCAGCCCAATCGACACCGTCATCGCCGAATTCTCGACCCTGATAGTCGACGGTTTTCGCTCCCGCTAGGACCCAGCCACCGCCAGGACCGACCTGTCCGCTCTGCGAGCACGGACAGGTTCGTGCCCGCTCAAATGGCTCTGACCTAGGTACCGGTCTTGATGCGGAACTCGTCAGAATCCGAGAAGAAGAGCATCACGTAGCCTCGCGTGACTCGTCCATCATCCATCAGCCGAAGCCAGTAGTGGTATCCCTCGCTGTCCGGCGCTCGTTCCATGACGTTGCGATAGATGAGATCGATAAACTCGGCGTTAGTTAGGGAAGAGTAGGTGTTGACAAACTCCTGAGAAGAGGCGAAAAAGTCGCTGATCTGACGGATGTCCATCTGTCCGCTGGAGCGTATCCCCCGCCAGTACTGGAAGCCAGCCATATCCGGGTAGCGCAGGAAGTAGGCACAGTAGAGCCGATAGACCGACGCCGAAGTTGGATCGCCTACCCCGAAGGCGGGATTGACCGGGGCCTCGCGGCAATTGTCGTAGGCCGCCGCGGCTTCCGCCTGGGGGACGGCTACTGAACCCTGTACCACCACACTCGCAAGTCCGACAATCAAGCCAACCACGAGAAGCCTCAATCGTCGAGGACGAGACTGCCTTGGGGAATCGTTAGACAGGGTCACCCTGGTGCTTACTCGGTTGTCGTTCATGCTCCCAAGTGTACGCAATGAGGCGAGCCTTCTGGGCGTTGGTCCACCTATTCAGGATCCGGCGAACACAAGGAATCGATTGGTCGGAAACGAGGACCGCCCTACGACAACGTTGTGGAGGCCGGCTGGCTCTCACCCGCGCCACAGGTGCAGCCGGTTCGGGGGGGCCGACGACTTCCACACCCTCGTTCCCACCACCGCACAGAGCAGGACCCCTACCGCGAAGTCAAGGCCGAATATCAGCTTGTCTTCGATGAAATGGTCGAGAATCGGGGCCGTCTCGATCTCGACGCGGCCAAACAACTCGCCGTGTGAGGTATAGGTCAGGGGGAAGCCGTACTCGTAGTGACCCCCGTTGCTGCAACTGGTCTCCCTGGTCATCACGAGAAAGCAAACAGGGGCCACGATAGCTGTGGCGAGCACCACGAGGGCTACGCGAAGTCTGGTATGAAAGCTACCCATAGGGGTCCATCGGCCTCGCCACCAGATTGGTTGGCGCCCTGTCCGTGCTGCGAGCACGGACAGGTTGCGCCTATCAGACTCTCAGTACGGTCAGGATCCCGGCCGGTTACCAGCGATCGATGAATGCCTTCGTCTCCGATGCGACGCCCGCCGGAGCATCAAGGTGGACATCGTGGCCCGCTCCCAAGAAGCTGGTCACGGTGACGCCAGGCCTCGAACCGCTCATACCCGAAACACTGTTGTCGCTCACCAGAGTGTTCTCCGCCAGGCACAGCAGGATGGGAACCTCGATCTGGTCCCACTCCGCCCACCGGTCTTGGCCGCCAAGACCGCGCAGACCCGCCATGATGGTTTCGATGTCGAATCGGGGCCAGAGGCCATCACCCCGATTGATCAATCTCCGGGCCCAGGCCGAGCGCGACTCGTCGCTTCCCCCAAAGAACTGCTCAGCCGCCCCACGATCAGCGAAAGGGGATGGCCAGCTACACAGCCACCGTTCTGCCTGGAAGAGTTCCTCTTCGGTGATGGCAAGCATCCCCGTCTCAATCAGCACCAAACCGAGAACGAGATCCGTTTGGCGGACATGTCAACAACCCGAGCCCCGTCCGAGTGCCCCGGAGATCGGGGGTAAGGGCGACAAAGCCAGCCCCTAGTTCTGAAACAAGGGCGTCCCACTCGCCCCCGTGACCAGCAAGACCGTGCAGGAATAGGAAGCCGGGCTTCTCTTGTGCAGTCTCGCGACCATGACCTGTCCGCGTCTGAGCAACCCGGACAGGTTGCACCTAGCCGTCGATCGGGTGCCAGGCACCGTCGACGCCCAGGAACTCCGTCCCGTCGGCCCGATAGAACCGATCGCTCTCGGCCTCGACTAGCACTCTCAGCATCCTGGGCAGCTCCCGGCCGTCGGCGTCGAGCCGCTCAATCGCCCGGAGCGGGCCCACCTCGTCCAGCATCTCGAAGGGCCCCTTGGCCCAGCCGAAACCCCAGCGGATGGCGTTGTCAATATTGACGATGTCGTCGGCAATCTCCGGGATCAGGTCGGCGGCGTAAAGCAGGGTGCCGCCGAAGACCTGCCAGGCCAGCTCCCCCTCCATCGTCTCGTCCAGCAAGACCTCGCCCAGGCCGGCGGGCACTCCGTCGAGCTCGGCGGGCACGGCATCGCGCCACTCCCGCTCGATCAGGTCGAACGTCTCGAACTTCTTGGTCCCGTCGTCCAGCTTCTGCACCCGGCCGAATCCGCCCCGCGTCTTGCGCCCCAGCTGGCCCCGCTCCAACATGGCCTGCTCGACCTCGGGGAACTCGGTGTACGCCCGACCGAGATCATTGGCCGGCAGATTGATGGCCAGGTTCTTGCCGACCAGGTCCATCACGTCGAGCCCGATCAGGTCAATGAGCCCGTACAGCCCGGTCGGCGGTATCCCGCACGGCTTGCCCAGGACTCCGTCGACCGTCTCCTGGCGCATCCCCTCCATCAGGAAGGGCTTGGCCAGGTGCAGGCCGCTCAGCATGAAGTAGCAGCCGATCCGGTTGCCGATGAAGTTCACCGTGTCCTTGGCGTTCACTACCCCCTTGTTGAGCTTCTCGGCCCCGAAGCGGGAGAAGGCGTCGATCACGTCCGGCGTGGTGTCGGCCCCGGGAACGAGCTCGAAGAGCTTCATGACCTTCACGGGGTTGAAGAAGTGGGTGATCGCCACGTCGGAGCGGAAGCGCTCGCCGAACCCTT
Source organism: Hyalogyrina grasslei (assembly GCA_034780735.1). Taxonomy (NCBI): domain Eukaryota; kingdom Metazoa; phylum Mollusca; class Gastropoda; family Hyalogyrinidae; genus Hyalogyrina; species Hyalogyrina grasslei. Next base: position 10,293 of record JAUZSW010976539.1, read on the forward strand.
CGGAGATGTCGGCCAGCGGGATGCCCGACGTGTTGGAGCTGATCACCGATCCGTCGCGGCGCAGCGGCTCGACCTTCTCGAACAGGGACCGCTTGGTGTCGAGGTCCTCGACGATGGCCTCGCAGATCCAGTCGTAGTCGGCGACCTTGGCCAGGTCCTCCTCGAACGTTCCGATGACCACCAGGTGACGGTCCTCCTCGGCCACCAGCTGGGCCCCCTTCTCGGCGGCGTCCAGGGTCCGATCCAGCATCAGCACCCGGCACCCAGCCGCCGCGCTCGCCGCCCCGATCCCGGCCCCCATGGTCCCACATCCCAACACTGCTACCGATTCGATCGATCTCGTCATCCCAGCAGACTACCGCCCGCCCCGCCGTTAGGCGAGACGCTCGATCGCCGGGGAACTTGGCGCGCCCCCCGGCACCGCGCCAGCTTTGCCGTTAGGCGAGACGTTCCATGGGCCGGCCCGCCAACCCGTGGCCGGAGCCCGTCAACGGGCAAGGCCCCGCTTGCCATACTTATACGGCTCATATACCATATGCATATGGCGATGAAGACAACGATCAACTTCGACGACGAGATGGAGGCCGCCCTGGCCGAGTTGGTAGCCGTCGACGGCAGCAAGAAACTAGCCATCAAACGTTCCCTCCTGGCTGAGGCCAAGAGACGCCGCCGCAGCAAAGCCCTCATTGACCTGATCGGCTCCTGGGAGGCCGCCGACGGGCCCATTAGCCGCGAGCATCTTGATTGGGCTGATGCCATACTCGATCGCCAGGGAGTCGATCGGTGATCATAGACGCCGGACCCTTCATCGTGGACGGGACGAACGTTGACTCACGACTCTGGGCCCTGATCAAGAGGGCCACCGAGCGAGGAGACGATCTCCACACCACCCACCCGGTGCTGGCCCAGGTCTGGCGAGACCCGGGCCGACAAGCAAACCTAGCGAGGGCCGTCCGCTATTTCGATGTTCACGCTCTCGATGAGTCGGTGGCCGTCGGGCGCCGGCTTGCCGCGTCAAAGACATCCGATGTCGTGGACGCCCACCTGGCGGTCACGGCCGAGGCCCTAGGCACGTTCATCCTCACCGCCGATCCCGACGACATGTCTCGACTCAACGCACGGTTCGAGACCTACTAGCTATCCGACGGGGACACGCACCGGTCGTTGAAAACTTGGCGCGCCCCCCGGAGAAACTTGGCGCGCCCCCCGGCACCGCACCAGCTTTGACTAGCCCGTGATCTGGGAGATGTCGCGCACCGCCCCGCGGTCGGCGGAGGTGACCATGGCGGCGTACGCCTGAAGGGCGGGTGACACGACCCGATCCCGATCGAGCGGGGTGTAGGCGGCAGCCCCGCGGGCCTCCTCGGCGGCCCGCCGCTCGGCCAGCTCCTCGTCGCTCAAGGCCACATTGATGGAGCGGGCCGGGATGTCGATCTCGATGATGTCGCCGTCGCGGATAAGGGCGACTGCCCCGCCAGCCGCCGCCTCGGGCGAGACGTGCCCGATCGACAGGCCAGACGTACCGCCGGAGAACCGTCAGTCGGTCAGCAGAGCGCACTCCTTGCCGAGCCCCCTCGACTTGATATAGGTGGTGGGGTACAGCATCTCCTGCATCCCCGGCCCTCCCTTCGGCCCCTCGTAGCGCACGATAACCACGTCCCCCGCCCCGACCAGCGCCTCGTCGAGCACCCCCTCCATCGCCGCCTCCTGGCTCTCGAAGATCCGGGCCGGGCCGCTGAAGCAGTAGATCGATTCGTCCACCCCGGCGGTCTTGACGATGCACCCATCAAGGGCGATGTTGCCGTAGAGCACGGCGAGGCCGCCCTCGGCCGAGTAGGCGTGATCGGCCGACCGAATGCAGCCCCCGTCCCGGTCGGTGTCAAGGGTGTCCCAGCGGGTAGACTGGCTGAACGCCGTCTGGCTCGGAATCCCGGCGGGCCCGGCCCGGAAGAAGGTGCGGTGCTCGTCCGGGCAGGTGCCGCGCATGATATCCCACTCGTCGAGGGCGTCGGCCAGGGTGGCGCTATGCACGGTCGGCACCGACGTGTCAATCAGGCCCGCCCGATCCAGCTCGCCCAGGATCCCGAAGATGCCTCCGGCCCGGTGCACGTCCTCAAGGTGATAGGTGTCAATGGACGGAGCCACCTTGCACAGGTTCGGCACCCGACGGCTGATCTCGTCGATGTCGGACATGGTAAAGTCGTGGCCCGCCTCCTGAGCGGCGGCCAGGATGTGGAGCACCGTGTTGGTGGAGCCGCCCATGGCGATGTCGAGGGCCATGGCGTTGCGGAAGGCGATGGCCGACGCCACGTTGCGAGGCAGCACCGACTCGTCCCCGTCGGTGTAGTAACGCTCGGCCATCTGCACGATGGTGCGCCCGGCGTTCAGGAAGAGCTGCTCACGGTCGGAGTGGGTGGCCAGCATCGAACCGTTGCCCGGCAGGGCCAGGCCCAGAGCCTCGGCCAGACAGTTCATTTAATTTGCAGTGAACATGCCAGAACATGATCCGCAGGTGGGGCAGGCCGACCGCTCGATGATGTCGACGTCGTCGTCAGATACGTTTCGATCGCCCGCCGACATCATGGCCGAGATCAGATCGACCTTCACGTCGGTGCCCGCTAGGCGGGTCTTGCCCGCCTCCATCGGCCCGCCGGTCACGAAGATGGTGGGGATGTTGAGCCGAAGGGCGGCGTTCATCATGCCCGGGGTGATCTTGTCGCAGTTCGAGATGCAGACCAGCGCATCGGCGCAGTGGGCGTTGACCATGTACTCGACAGAGTCGGCGATCAGATCCCGCGACGGCAGCGAGTAGAGCATGCCGCCGTGGCCCATGGCAATCCCGTCGTCCACCGCGATGGTGTTGAACTCCTTAGCCACCGCCCCGGCCGCCTCGATCTCTCGGGCCACCAGCTGACCCATGTCCTTGAGGTGCACGTGCCCTGGCACGAACTGGGTGAACGAGTTGGCCACCGCGATGATGGGCTTACCAAAGTCGTCGTCGGACATGCCCGTGGCCCGCCAGAGGGACCGGGCGCCCGCCATATTGCGGCCGTGGGTGGAGGTGCGGGATCGTAGTTCGGGCATACCCGCAGTGTAGACGCTCAGAACCTAGCCTTAGAAGCCGATGGGGTAGGAAGCCAAAGGGAGGCGTGCCAGTGAGCGAGCAAATCCAGAGATCGATCCTGTGGGCGGTACGAATCGCCCTCGTTGTAGCCATCGCGTTCAGCGTGGCCTTCCCGAGCCTGCCCCAGTTCGAGGGCAAGGGGATGGCCTTCCGCGCCCCCTTCTACCTCCTGCCCCTGATCGTGGTCCCCCTCATATGGAAGCTCAAGGGCAGCCATCCGGTCTATCCCTACCTGGTGGATGCCCTCATCGTGGCTCCCTTCCTCGTCGACACCCTCGGCAACGCCCTCAACTTCTACAACAACTACAACAGCACCGACGATGTGCTCCACTTCGTCAACTGGGTACTACTCATGGGCGGGGTGTCCCTGGCCCTGATGCGTACGGGCATGTCCAAGCTCAACGCCTGGTCGCTCGGCTGGGGCTTCGGAGGACTGGCCATCATCTGGTGGGAGTTCGCCGAGTTCCTCGTCCAGGAGGCCGGGACCGCCGGGCTGATGGGGTTAACCTATCAGGACACCATCGGCGATCTGCTCCTATCCAGCACGGGTGGGGCCGTCGGCGCCGCAATCGCCGTGTTCGTTGCCGACAAGGTCAACATCGAAAGCTCGGGTCAAGCGGCCTGAGCCCAACCCAAGCAGGCCCCATGTCCAAGATCTTCGAGCTCAGCTCAGCCGCCGTCGACCTCCTCGTCGAAACCAATCCGATCGAGGCCACCTTGATAGGGCTGATCAAGTGCCCAACCGACTGGCCCGATCTGAGCCCCGACGGCTTCCGGTCGGCCGCCCAGCGTCTCGGCGCGCTCCTGGCCGAGATCAAGGACACGGAGCCGGATGGCCCGTCCGACACGGTAGCCAAGAAGGTGTTCATCGAGTGGTCTGAGAACCTGATCGGGTGGATTAACCAGGAGAACTGGGCCTGGGATCTGAACAACCTGGCCTCGCCGTACCAGGGCCTAACCCAGATATTCAGCCTGGTCCCGACCGAGACCGAGGCCGACTGGGCTGCCGTCGCCCACCTGCTCGAAACCATCGAGGCCCCCCTGGCTGGCTACCAGGAGAGCCTGGCCCACGGGATAGCCGCCGGGGTGACCCCGGCCCGCCGACAGGTCGAGGCGGTGCTCGAACAGGGTGCCGTCCTGACCGGCGACGAGTCACCCGTGCGGGCCCTGGCCGCCGGATGCGGGGTTGACAGCGTTTCCGATCGGGTGCGGACGGCCGCCGAGAGTGCCGTCGGGGCCGTAGCGGACTTCAACGCCTGGCTCTCCTCCGACCTCCTACCCTCCGCCCAGGATAAAGACGCGGTTGGGCCCGAACGCTACGCCGCCGCCGTCTGGAATCACCTCCAGGCTACGGTCGACTTCGACGAGGCGTACGCCTGGGGCTGGGCCGAGATTGCCCGCCTGACCGACCGCCTCGGCGAGCTGTGCACCCAGATCGATCCGGACGCCACAGTTCCCGAGGTCCTGAAGCTACTCAAAACCGACCCCGAGCGCTGCGCCCACTCCGCCGATGACTTCCGTGCGGTCATGCTGGAGCGCCAGCTCACCGCCCTGGACACCCTCTCGGGTACCCACTTCGACGTACCGGAACCGATCCAGACCATCGAGGTTAAATCCCCTCCAGATGGTGGCGCCACCGCCCCCCACTACACACCCCCGTCGGCCGACTTCAGCCGGGCGGGCACCGTCTGGTATCCGATCTACGGCCGCACCCAGTTCCCCCTATACGGCGAGGTCACGACCGCCTACCACGAGGGCTTCCCGGGCCACCACCTCCAGGTCGGCTTCCAGATGACACTGGGGGACTCCCTATCCCCACTGCACCGCGTCGTCTGGACCCCGGGGTCGGGCGAGGGCTGGGCCCTCTACGCCGAACGACTAATGGGCGAGCTGGGCTTCCTGGAGAAGCCGGACTACGAGATCGGTCTTGTCACCTCCCAGCTCTTCCGGGCCTGCCGCGTCGTCATCGACATCGGCAGCCACCTTGAGCTCCCCATCCCCGACGATGCCCCGATAAATCCGGGCGGCGAGTGGACGTTTGTTACCGCCGTCAAGATGCTGCAAACAATCGCCTACATGGAGGCCGAGGATTCGGCCAGCGAGATCACCCGCTACCTAGGCTGGCCCGGCCAGGCCATCAGCTACAAGTGGGGCGAGAAAGTTATCGTGGATCTGCGGGCCGAGATGGAGGCCAAGCCTGGCTTCGATCTCAAGACCTTCCATTCGGACCTCCTCTCCGCCGGTTCGGTGGGGCTGGACCTGCTGGTCGAACTGGTCCGCGATACCCAAGCAACTTGACGCGCCCCCCGGCACCGCGCCAGGTTTGTGCAGCTAGTCCGCCATGATCGAGCGGTCGCGCCGTAGGAACAGGGCCTTGGCGCTTACCAGATGAGCCCCGTCCGGCCCGACGATCGCGCCCCTGACCCTGACCCGACTTCCTCGGCTGGGCTCGGCCGTTGCTTCTACCCGATAAGGACTGGCGTCAACCGGGACGGGCTGCCGGTATCGAAGATCGAGGCGGGCCGTGACCACACGCTCTCCCCCCAGGGCAACCGAGGCGGCGCGGGCACAGACATGATCCAGTACCGTGGCGGCCAGGCCCCCGTGCAACCAGCCGGGATTCCCCTGATGCTCCTTAACAGGATCAAACCAGCCAGTCACCGTGAGCCCATCCACCTCGACCTTCGGGTGGAGGCGGTGAAGGAAGTCGGAGATCTCGGGTGACATGGGGGCCAGGCTAGTGTTGCGTTTCGTCCCTGACACCAAACGCAACACCTGAAACGGGCCCGGCCAATGATCGAAGTAGGATCATGCGATGCTCTCGCGATAATCCAACTGCCGGTATTGGCTGACGACCCTCACCGCCATTGCCCTGATAGCTGCCGCCTGCTCGTCGTCGGCCACCGAGGCCCCAACCACTACCGGGGCACTGACGACAACCGAGGCCCCAACCACCACCGCCACCCCAACCACCAGCGAGGTCTCCGCCGGGGACTTTGAGCCGGACCTCGGACTCCACGGGGTCGGTGACCCGGTCATCCCCGAGGCGGGCACGCCCGGGATTGATATCGCCCGCTACGACCTCGAACTCGACCTGACCGGCGGCGGTTTCGACGCCGTGGCCACCATCGAGGGCGCCGTGATCGATCCCGACCTGGATCAGATCTCCCTAGACCTCATCGGACTCGAGGTAACCAAGGTGACCCTAGACGGGGCAGGTACCAACTTCGTCCAGACCGAGCAAGAGCTACTTATCCCGGCTCCGCTAGATCCGGACTTCACCCTGGTAATCGCCTACTCGGGAAAACCAAAACAGGTCGACGCGAACCTTGGGTACGGTACCGTTGGCTGGGCTAACAAGGTATGGGGATCGTTTGTAGCGTCCGAGCCAACAGGAGCCCAGACCTGGTTCCCCACCAACGACCATCCCACCGACAAGGCCAACTTCTCCATCTCGGTAACCGTCGACGAAGGCACCACCGTGGTCGGCCCCGGGCCCCTACTCCCCCCCGAAGAGAACACCTATCACTTCGAACCCACCGAGCCCATGGCTCCCTACCTAGCCTCCATAACCGTCGGCGACTTCGCCGTCACCGAGACCACCGGAGACTCCGGGATCCCCATCAAGATCGCCGTGCCCACCAAGTTTCAAGAAGACCTGCAACGCGACATTACCGATCTCGACGCCATGATCTCCGAGCTGGAGGAGATCGCCGGGCCATTTCCGTTTGATAGCTACGGGGCCATCGGCATCCCCACCGACCTCGGCTTCGCCCTGGAGAACCAAACACTCAGCCTCTTTGACGTTGACGGGATCACCGACGACGAGATCCAGGCCCACGAGCTAGCCCACCAGTGGTTCGGCGACCATGTGTCGGTGGCCAGCTGGGAGGACATCTGGCTCAACGAGGGGTTCGCCACCTGGATGGAGTACTGGTGGACCTACGAAGGCGACATGTCCCAGATCGACCCCCTACTGGTGAGCATCCCAGCCGGCTTTCTCGGACCGATCATCCCGTCCGAGCCCTCCGAGATGTTCTCCACCACGGTCTACATCCGCGGCGGCCTGACCCTAGAGGCGCTGAGGCGCGATATCGGCCACGACTCATTCGTGGTCCTGCTCCAGGAATGGGTGAACCGGTTCGGAGGCGGCAACGCCTCCACCCAGAACTTCCTCGACCTCGTCGAGGAATTGGAAGGCCCCGAGGCCGCCACCGCCACCAGCCATTGGATCTACGACGAAACGACCCCGGTACTCATCGACTCCATCGACTAGCCCTCGGGTTCGATCACAAAGACCCTAACCAGGATCACCCCGACCAGGCTCGAGATCGAACAGACGATCATCACCGCCGCGAACCCGCCCCGAACGTAGATCATGGTGCCGACCAGGCTCCCTAGCGATCGGGTTAGGGTCCCAAAACCGAGGAACAGACCCATGGTCTGGGCCCGGGCGGTCGGATCGAGTTCGGCGATGAGGGGCAGGGACGATACAAATGAGAACTCGAATCCGAGGAAGGCCAGAGCCAACAGGACCAAACCCACGCCGAGACTTGGGCGGTCGAGAACGGCGAGCGAGCCCGCCGCGCCCCAGAGCAACAGCCCTCCCCCGACCACGGCCCGACGCTTGCCAAGCCGATCAGTGAGAGCACTCGTCGACAGGGTACCGAACGCCTCAATGGCCCCGAAAATCACAACCACGTAGCCGATCCGCGCCGGGTTCAGACCGTGGGCATCATCCAGCCAGATACCGTGACTCACGAACAGCAGCTGGGACGACAGAGTCAGGGCCCCCAGGCCCACCATCGTTACCCCCATCCGCGGGGTGAACCGAATCCGCTGCCGGGTGCCCTCCCCGTGGATTTCGGTTCGGTCCACCACCTGATACATACGGATCTGGACCAGCACTCCGGCAAGTCCCAAGAGAACGAGGGGAAACCACCACGCCACCCGATCGATGAGCACACCGGCGATCGGAATCCCGATCAGGGCGGCCGCCGCCCAGGTGAGTTCCAACAGGCCGAAGGCCCGGCCCCGGCGCTCGTAGGACACCTCGTGGCCAACCCAGGCGTTGAGGGCCACATCGAAACCCACCTTGCCTAGGCCCATGAGGACAAAGCCGACAACAAGCCCCACCACCGAGAACACGCTGAGCAAGACCCCGGTCGTCGCCAGGCCAGCGCCAATCATCATGACCGTGTTGACCCCACGCCGATCTGCCAGCTTGCCGGCGAACGGGGCACCCAGCCCGGATAGGTCGCGCAGCGTCAGGACCCGACCGAGTTCCTCGATGCTCAACCCGGTTCCGCGGGCAACGGCGGGCAGGAAGGTGAACATGATCCGTAGGCCGACGTTAGTCAGCCATCTCTGGGCGACCAGAGACGGCAACGCTCGGCGAACCTCGGGCCGGTATCCATCGAAGAGCTGCACGGGGGCGGACTGTACCCGCCGACTGGCCGCCTTCCCGCCGATTAGGTTGGCTAGTTAGACTGCTCGGCCGTCGGGGCCGCCGTACGCGATCCCAGCTCGTTGTCAATCATCAACAAGCCGTACCCATCGTCTCCCACCAAACCAAGCTTTCCGATGATGCCACTAAGCGTGGCCTCCTCCTCGACCTGCTCAATCACGAACCATTGGAGCAGGTTGTAGGTGGCGTGATCCTTCTCCTTCAGAGCCTGATCGCTCAGCTCGTTCAGGTGGACCGTCATTCCCATCTCGTGGCTCAGGGACGCCTCGAACACGTCCAGGATCGTACCGAAGGTGGTCGGCGGCGACTCGATCGCGAGCAACTGCACCTGGGCTCCCTGATCGACCAGATAGTCGTAGATCTTGGTGGCGTGCTCGTGTTCCTCTTCGAACTGCAACTTGAGCCAGTCGGCGGCACCGTTGAAGTTCTGGTGACTACAGTATGCCGACATCGACAGGTACAGGTAAGCGGAATAGAACTCGTGGTTAAGCTGCTCCGTGAGCGCCTTCTGCATGGGTTCAGAAATCATCGATAGTCTCCTCACTCGGGGCATTCGGCCATCGAAACACCCAGGGGCGAGCCGCTAGTGATTGTGGAGATAAGTGTTGATCTCCCAGTCGGTAACGGCGGCCGCGTACTGGGCCCACTCTAACCGTTTGATGCCAACAAAGTTGGCGATCAGATTGGCCCCGACCGCCTCGACAAACTCGGTGTCAGCCTCAAGGTCGTCGAGGGCATCCGACAGGCTCGTGGCCGAGCGCCGGTCGGTGTTTATCTCCCCAATCCCGTCCCCCTCCTCACACGGTGGGCACTCCAACTCGGCCACCACTCCCAGCCGGGCGGCCTGCATTACCGCGGCCACCGCGAGGTACGGATTGGCGGTGGCGTCACCCGTCCTCTGCTCAATCCGGGTCGCCGCCCCCCGGTTCGGGGGAACCCGAACGGCCGCGCAGCGATGATCATGCCCCCAGTTGGCCCAGCAACCGGCGAGGCTACCGGGCTGCAGCCGCTTGTAAGCGTTGACGGTCGGGGCCACCAGAGCAGTGAGAGCCTCGTGGTGAGCCAAGATCCCGGCGATGCAATGCTTGGTTATCCCGGATAGCCCGTCCGGCGCCGAGAGGTCGTTAAACGCGTTCTTGTCGGTGTCGTGTTTGGTGAGGCTGAAGTTCACGTGGAGCCCAGATCCGGCCCGGTCCGCCAGGGGCTTACCCATGAAGGTAAGCAGGAGTCCGTGCTCGTGGGCGATCTCCCGAGCCATCTGGCGGAATAGGAAAACGTCGTCGCAGGCCTTGAGAGCGTTGGCGTGCTCCAGCGTCAGCTCCCACTGGGGAGGATCAAACTCGGTATTGACCGACTCCAGGGTGATGTTGCACATCTCGGCCACCTGCATGATCTCGCTGATCAGCCCAGTCGGGTCGACGAGCACCCCAGTTCCGTACACCGCTCCCGCCGGGGTCTCGATGGGCTTCCAACCGCCCTGGCCGTCCGGTTCCATTATGTAAGCCTCAAGCTCAATACCGATCTCGACGTCGTAGCCAAGCTCGGCCCACTGGTCGATGGCCCGATGCAGCACCGACCGGGCAGCGACGTCGTACGGCTTGCCGTCGAACTCCAGATCGGCGACTACCACCCCGGTACCCTCCTCCCAGCATGGCCGAACGTCATTGAGAGAGTAGTGAGCGTGGACGTCTGGGAACCCCGTCGGGTCCATGCCAATCTCCACCTCTTGGATCTGGCGGTCGTAGGTCAACATGTAGGTACCGACGCAGAATTCGGCGCCCCGCTCGGCCAGCCTCCATGGCACATACTTTCCCCTGGCCACCCCCAGGTGATCGGCCCAGAGCACGCGAAGTCGGTCGTAGTTGTTCATTGCTGCCTTTCGTCGGTCCCAGGGCAAGGAAAGCAGAGAATTCGTTCGGAAGCAAACGACCTTGTCCAGGATCTGATAAGCCGGGTTACCGTCTGGTTGCTGGACAAGGTCCCTATCCGGGCTTTCGGTGCCCTAGGTAGACTGGCGGCATGGCTAGACCTCAGGTATCCCAGCACGGCATCGCGGTGGCTCGGGGAGACGAGCCCGCCGATCTCCTCATCACGGGAGGAAGCGTATTCGTTCCCTCCATCCGGGGGTGGAAGCAGACCTCCCTGGCGATCGCCGACGGCTGGATTGTGGGCTGGGGCGACCGGGATGCCAAGGAGACCATCGACGTCGACGGGGCCGCCCTGACCCCCGGCTTTATCGACTCACACATGCACCTAGAGTCCACCAAGCTGTGGGTCGACGAGTTCGTCCGGGCCGTCCTCCCCCACGGCACCACCGCCGTGGCCGCCGACCCCCACGAGATCGCCAACGTCTTCGGCGTGCCCGGGGTGGCGGCCCTGGCCGAGCTGGCCAAGGCGATGCCGTTCGAGTTCGGGATCACCGCCTCGTCGTGCGTGCCCGCCTCCCCCTTCGAGTCGTCCGGCGCCGAGCTCGATCACACCGATATCGCCCGCCTCCTCGACGACATCGGGGCCATCGGCGTCGCCGAGGTCATGAACTATCCTGGAGTCATCAGCGGCGACCCCGAGATGCTGGCCCGGATCGCCACCGCGGGCCACCGCCGGGTGGACGGCCACGCCCCCGGCCTGACCGGCTGGGACCTCGACGCCTACCTGACCGCCGGGGTCGAATCCGACCACGAGTGCGTGACCCTGGCCGAGGCCGTCGAGAAGCGCGAGAAAGGGATGTGGGTGTTCATGAGGGAGGGCTCGGCGTCCCAGAACCTCAACGAGCTGATCCCCATGGTGCACGAGCACGGCACCGACCTCATCGCCTTCTGCACCGACGACCGTGAGCCCGACATCCTGCGCTCCCGCGGGCACATCAACGACTGCGCCCGCATGGCCGTGGCGGCCGGAACCAGCGAGATCGACGCCCTGCTGATGGCCTCAACCAACTCGGCCATCTACCACGGTTTCCATCACCTCGGGGCCCTGGCCCCCGGCTACCAGGCCGACATCGTGTGCTTCGACTCGCTCGGCTCGTGGGAGCCCGCCTGGGTGCGCCAGAACGGCCGACTCGTGGCCACGGGCGGGGTCATCGTCAACGGGGTCGTCCCCGACGCCCCGGCCCCGGAGTGGATGAAGAGTTCGGTCAACGTGGGCTCGGCCCTGACGCCGGACCAGTTCGATATTGACACCCCGCCCGACGCCGACCACAAGGTCATCGGGGTCACCCAGGGTTCCCTCACCACCGCCCGGCTCACCATGAGGGCCAACGACCCCGACTCCGACATCGCCCGCATCGCCTGCGTCGAGCGCCACAACGCCACCGGCCGCGTCGGGGTGGGGCTGGTCAGCGGCTTCGGGCTGACCCGGGGGGCCATTGCCTCCACCGTGGCCCACGATGCTCACAACATCCTCCTGGTCGGCGCCCGCGACGCATCGGGCCGCGACGACATGGCTGTCGCCGCCAACCGGGTGCGCGAGATCGGGGGCGGCCAGGTCGTAGTCCTCGACGGGGAGGTGCTCGCCGAGATCCGACTGCCCATCGGTGGGCTGATGTCGGACAAGAAGGCAGGCGTGGTCGCCGACGAGCTGCACGTGATCCTGGAGGCGGCCCACCGGCTCGGGGTGACCCTCGAGGCCCCGTTCATGCAGCTCAGCTTCCTCGGTCTGTCGGTCATCCCCGAACTACGCATCACCGACCGGGGCCTCTTCGACGCCGTCGCCTTCGAGTTCACCGACCTGCTCGCCTAGAGCCAGGGCTCGGACAAGCGGGGCATAACCTCCGGACGTCCGAGATCAGCGATGCTCAAGGTCCGGTCTGACTGGGGCCGATTGACGGACCCCGGTACTCGACGTGGGACACCTGGGTCTGACCCCACCGTCCCGCTCGCCGGGGATAGGGACACCGGGGTCTGACCCCACCGTCCCGCCCGCCAGGGCTAGCGTTCCTCACGTTCGAAGGGTATGCCGAGGGCCGCCGGGGCCCCGAGACGCTTCTTGGACCAGCCGCTCGACACCGCCACCAGGACCAGGATCGTCATGACGTAGGGAGCGGACTCCAGGATCGGGGCGGCGATCGCCACGTCGCGGGCCTGGAGGATCAGGCTCAGGCTGGCGAAGGCCCCGAAGATGTAGGACCACAGGAGGGTAAGATCCGGGCGCCAGAAGCCGAAGATAACGAGGGCGATGGCGATCCAGCCCCGCCCCGCCGTCATCCCGTCCTGCCAGGTCGGCACGATCGAAAGCGAGAAACACGCCCCGCCGATACCGGCCAGAGCCCCGCCCATGAGGGTGTGGAAGTAGCGGTAGCGAACCACGTTGATGCCCATCGAGTCGGCGGTCTTCGGCGACTCGCCCACCGCCCGCAGGTTCAGTCCCCACCGGGTGCGGAAGAGATACCACGAGCTGACAACCACCAGGACCCACGAAAGGTAGGTGAGCATCGTCTGGTTGAACAGGATCGGCCCGACAAAGGAGACGTCCTTGAGCCCGAACACGTTCATCCGGTCAAACTTGTGATCGACCGGATCTCTCAGGCCCCACAGGTTGGCCATGTAGGAACTGAGCCCGGCCGCCCCGGCCAGGATGGTTAACGCCAGGCCTGAGACGGTCTGGTCCACCCGCAGGGTGATCGTGGCAAAAGCGTGAATCAACGCCCCGAAGGCCGCGGCGACCATCGCGGCCAGGATCGCCGCGATCAGGACGATAGGACCGGGACCGCCCATATTGGACGATACGTAGGAGGCCGAGACGGCGCCGAGGAGCATCATGCCCTCGACCCCGAGGTTGAGGATGCCAGACCGCTCGGTCAGCACCTCGCCCAAGCCGGCAAAGAAGAGGGGGGTGCCGTAGTAGATGGCGGCGGCCAGGACGACGACTAGGAGGGAATCGTTCATGATGCGACCGCCGCCTTGACTGGGGCCGATGACCGGCGAATCCGGTACCGGAGGAGGATCTCGCCGCCGAGGGCAAAGAACAGGATCATCCCCTGGAGGGTGCCGACCAGGCCAGCCGGGAAGTCGGGGCCCTGGAGGGAGCGACCGGCGTTGGCCAGGCCCCCCATAAGCACCGCAACGAACACCACGGCGAGCGGATTGAGCCGGGCGAGGGCCGCCACCACGATACCCGCGTAGCCGTAGCCGGACTGGCCGAGCCCCTTGGGATCGAGCAGATAGCGGAAGTCGCCGACATCGGATGCCCCACCGATACCGGCCAGCGCCCCGGAAAGGGCCATCACCGACAGGATCTTGCGCTTGGTCTTCATGCCCGCGTACTCGCCGACGTCAGCCGACTCGCTCACGATCTTTACCTCGAAGCCGAATCGGGTCTTGGTGTAGAGGGTCCAGGCCACGGCGGCGGCCAGGGCGCCGACCAGGTACCCAAACGGGATCTCGAAGAAACCCAGATTTAGGCGGGGCCAGTGAAGATCGGCCTCGATCGCCTTGCCCTGAGGAAACACCTTGCCCGAGCCCTCAAGGAGGCGCCACAGGGTCTCGGCGTTGAAGATGAGGTAGGTGGCAATATTGGCGGCTACGTAGTTGAGCATCAGCGACGTGATGATCTCGTTGGTCTTGAGATAGGCCTTGAGGAAGCCGACCAGCAGGGCCCAGAGCCCCCCCGCCACCGCCGCGGCCACAATCATGGCCGGGATGGCGGCGATGCTGAGGCTAGGCCCAATGGTGAGGGCAACGCCGGACGCGGCAACCGCTCCCATGAGGAACTGCCCTTCGCCCCCAATATTGAATAGGCCCATCCGGAAGGCAACGGCGGCGGCGAGGCCGGTGAACAGGAGGGGGGTCGCTGCGATCATCGTCGCGCTGAGCGCCCCCTCGCTGGTGAAGGCCCGGCTCACTATGCGGGCGTAGGTGTCTAGGGGCTGATTACCCGAGAACAGGATTAGGACGCTGCCGGCCACCAACGCTCCTAGCAAGGAAAACACCGGCACAGCCCAGTTCAGGTAGCGAGGGACTTCGATCCGTTTCTCTAAGCGCATCAGGGCTTTCCCTCCGAATTCGCGGCCTCGGACTTCTTGCCGCCCATCAGCAAACCAATCTCGGCGACCTCAGCGGTACCACTGTCCATGAGGGAGCTGAGCCCGCCCTCGTACATGACCCCGATCCGATCGGACAGGGCTAGGGCCTCGTCCAAGTCCTCGGTAATCAGCAGGATACCGACCCCCTGGGCGGCGGCATCTAGCAGGAGCCCGCGGACGGTCTCGATGGCCCCAACATCGAGCCCCCTGGTGGGGGCGGCCGCGACCAAGACCTTGGGATCGGAGCTGAACTCTCGGGCCAGCAACACCTTCTGGACGTTGCCTCCCGACAGCAACCGGGTTGGCGTGTCCGGGCCGGGTGTCTTGATATCGAACCGCTCGATCAGGTCGAGGGCATTGGAGCGAACAAAGCCGAAGTCGATGAAGGGCCCCTTGGCTACGGGCGCCCGCCGATATGACTTCAGGATCAGGTTTTCTTCCACCGTGGCCGACGGGGCCAGGCCGGTACTCAGGCGGGATTCCGGCACGTAACCGACCCCGGCCTCGGACATTTCTCTTGCCCCGAACCCGTCGGTGGATTCGCCGGCCACTGTTACCCGGCCTTCGGTCCGTTTGGCGGTACCACAAATGGCCCGCGCCAGCTCGCGCTGGCCGTTACCCGATACCCCGCACACCGCTACTATCTCGCCGGCTCGAACATCCAGGCTCACCTGGTGGAGTACCTCCTCACCGTGGCTGTTGACCGAGCTGAGTCCCTCCACCCGCAGAACGGTCTCGGACCCCTCCACGCTCTGGCGTTCGGTCAGATCGTCGGCGTTGAACACCACGTCTCGACCCACCATCAGGTTGGCGAGCTCGGCGGGGGACGACGAGCGAGTCTCGACTACTCCGACATCGGTGCCGTCACGCAGGACGGTCACTCGATCCGAGGCTTTCATAACCTCATTCAGCTTATGGGTGATGAAGATCACCGATCGCCCGCCGTCGGCCATGGAGCGCAGGGTCTCAAACAGGACCAATGACTCCTGAGGCGTCAGGACGGCTGTCGGCTCGTCCAGGATCAGAACCTTGGCGTCGTGATCGAGGGCCTTGAGGATCTCGACGCGTTGCTGCTCTCCCACCGTGAGTTCCCAAATGCGGGCCCGAGGGTCCACCGGCAATCCGTACCGTTCCGCCAGCTCGGCCACCCTCTCTTCGGCCTCCCCCAGCTTCAGCTTCCCGGAGTGGCCAAGCGACAGGTTCTCGGCCACCGTGAAGGTCTGGACCAGGTGGAAGTGCTGGTGCACCATCCCGATTCCATGGCCGATCGCCACTTTGGGGCTAGACAGGTTCACTGTCTCTCCCCACAGGCGGATCGCGCCCTCCTCCGGCCGGTAGAGACCGGTCAGGCAGTTGGAAAGAGTGGATTTGCCGGCCCCGTTCTCACCGAGCAGGGCGTGGACTTCTCCGCGCGCCACGGTCAGATCGGCGTCGTGATTGGCAATAACTCCGGGGAATCGCTTCGTAATTCCCCTCATCTCTACCGCCGGTGATTCACCGGCGGTAGAGACGGAACCGTCCGCGGGGTTAGCCACGTCCGACTCCTAGGCGGGAGGCGGGGTTCATTAAGGTGGTTACCCGGCGGCGCTTCCGTCGACTCCCTGGACGAACCAGTCGATCGACATCTGGACACCAAAGTCCATCGACTCACCGGCGGCCACCATCTCGGTACCGTCCTGGGCCACAATCGGGCCAGCAAAGATATCAAAATCACCAGCGATGATCTCAGCCTTCTTGGCATCAATGGCGGCCTTCATGTCGTCGGACACCCGGCCACCGAATGGAGCAATATTGGTGAATCCGTCGGCGATATTTCCGTAGTAGTCGCCACCGGTCCAGTCGCCATTCATGACTCCTTCGACCTGACGGGTGTAGTAGGGGCCCCAGTCGTAGATGGCAGCGGTTAGCCAGATGTCAGGGAAGTTGCCGCTCTGATCCGAGTAGTAACCGGTCCAGGCCACTCCGGCTCCCTGGGCGGCCTCGCCCGGGGCGGGGCTGTCTCCGCCGGAAGCGATAACGTCGGCCCCCTCGGAGATCAGGGTCTCGGCGGCTTGGCGCTCCTTAGGCGGATCGAACCAGCTGTTGACCCAGATAACCTTGATGGTGGCATCGGGGTTTACCGACTGTGCCCCCAGGGCGTAAGCATTGATGTGCCGGATCACCTCGGGAATCGGGAACGGGGCCAGGAAGCCGATCACATTGCTCTCGGTGGCGTCTCCTGCTGCCATGCCTGCGAGGTACAGGCTCTGCTCGCCTGCCCCGAAGTAGGTAGCAAAGTTGGCCTTGTCGTTAGGAATGCCGGTGGCCCACTCGAACTTGACATCCGGGTACTTATCGGCGGCGGCAGCCATGGCATCGCCGTAGCCGAAGGAGGCCGCGAAGATGATCTTGTTGCCGTCTCGCACCAGATCGTCGATTACCTGGGCGGCCTCTGGGCCCTCAGGCACGTTCTCTTTGTAGGTAGTAATGACCTTCTCACCCAGTGCCGCGTCTACGGCCTCACGGCCCTCGTTGTGGGCGGTGGTCCAGCCACCGTCGTTGATCGGTCCAACGAAGATCCAGGCCGCCTTTACGGCCTCGCCCGAAGCCTCCTCGCCCCCTCCGCCCCCGGAGTCAGCGGCGATAGTGTCGGTGCTGGTATCGGAGCTGGATGATCCGCAGGCGGCTGCGACCATCCCCAGAGCCAGCAATAACGCGATTAGTGCACGTGATCTCATCTGAGTTTCTCCCATTTGGGTTGATGCAAGTATGTCTACATCGTGTATACCCACGGACAATAGCTAACACCACGGCTATAGGAAAGGGTCTATTGACAATTTGTTGAGATCCGCGGTCTGATGACCACCTAGATCATCGCCGTTTACCGGTCCAGCCCACCGCGACGGTAACCTCAACCGATGAGAGCTCTTATCATCCAGCACGACCCTGGATCCCTCGCCGCTCTGGTCGGAGATCGCCTGGAGGAGTACGGGTTCGAGCTCGTATACCTACCGGTCGTAGACGATGTCAACAAACCGAACGTGACCGTCTCCATGCCCGACCCAACCGACTACGACCTCATCGTTCCTATGGGGGCCATCTGGTCGGTCTACGACACCGACACGATTGGTACCTGGATCGGCGACGAACTCGATTTCCTGCGCACCGCCCACGAGGCTGGCGTACCGGTACTCGGAGTGTGCTTCGGTGGGCAGGCCCTGGCCGCCGCCCTCGGCGGAAGCGTCGAACGGGCGGATACCACCCAGATTGGCTGGTATCACGTCACCTCAAACAGCATCAACCATCTCGCCTCGGGCCCGTGGTTCGAGTGGCACTACGACCGGTTCCACGCCCCACCGGGCGCCGAGATTCTGGCCTACGACGAGGTCGGCACTCAAGCCTTCCGACTGGATCGCTCGGTCGGCCTCCAATTCCATCCTGAGGTCACCGAAGCCCACCTCCGGCAGTGGCTGGAGATGGACGACGGAGCCGGTTACGCTGAGCTGGAACGCAACCAGGTGTCAGCCGAAGACCTGTTCGCGGAGTGCGCCAGCCAGGCCCCCTTGGCCAAGCCAAATACCACCCAGCTGATCGACTGGTTCCTGTCGGACGTGGCCGCATACGCCACACCCCGGTAGAGCCAATCCAGAGGCAGAGCCAACCCAACATTGGAGACAGAACTGATGACGATTCATAGACCCCTGATCGGGCTCACCGGCCGCCGGGTGAAGGCTGGCCAGATAGAGGGGTTCCACGATGCTCTGGTCGACTTCGACCTAGACCTCTACTTCTCCCTGTACGCCCAGGCCATTGTCGACGCCGGAGGAATCCCCCTTCACCTCCCCCTCGATGTTCATCCGTCGGAGTACGTTGGCTGCCTCAACGGGGTACTGCTGAGCGGGGGAGCCGACGTCGACCCGGGACGCTACGGACATCCCAACACGGCTTCCAAGATCGAGCCGCTTCGTGACCATGTTGAATTCGGCCTGCTCGAGCAGGCCATCGAGTACGACATCCCCACCCTGGGGATCTGTCGGGGCCACCAGGTACTCAATGTCTTCGCCGGCGGGACCCTCGTCCAGGACGCTCCAGAACACGCGGTCTACGACAACCACGCTAGCCGGGAGGTCCACACCCTGACCCTCAGCCCCGAGAGCATGATCTCGAGCATCTACCGGGGCACCACCTCGGTCAACTCCCTCCATCACCAGACGGTTGACGAGATTGGCACCGGTCTGGTGGCCACCGCCTGGTCCGAGGACGGCACCGTTGAGGCCCTCGAGATGGAGGGCCGCGACATCATCAGCGTCCAGTGGCATCCCGAAATGCTGGCCCACCACGAGCCAATCTTCGACTGGCTCGTGGCCAAGGCCCGAGAGCGAATGCCCGCTTGACCGCTTTCTTCGCGATCATGTCCTCTCTGATCATTGGGGGATCGGATTTCCTGCTCGGGATGGGGTCGCGAAAGTCTGCTCCCCAGCGAGTTCCCATAACCGCCAACGCGGCCTCGGCGGTCACGCTCCTCCTGCTGGCTCTGGTAATTCCGGCGGTCTCGATCGACCGGACCTCGATACTGTTCGGTATCAGCTTCGGGGTGTCTGGGGCTGTCGGTTTCACCCTGTACCTGATGGCACTCCGGATCGGCAAGATGTCGCTAGTGGCCCCGGTGGCTGCCCTTACCTCCAGTCTGTGCCTGATTGCGGTCGGGGTGGCCGATGGCGACCGCCCCTCCGTCCTGGTAACCCTCGGTATCGTCCTGGCCGTGGTCGCCGGCGTTCTGATCTCCCAGGGAAACGAGTCGCAGGAGGGGTCGGACGACCGGCGCGCCTTCGTCTACGCCCTGGCGGCTGGCGCCGTATTCAGCACCTTCTTCTGGAGCCTCAGCTTCATCAACCCCGACGCCGGCATGTGGCCGTTCCTCGTCGGACGAGCCACCGCCATCACCGTCCAGCTGGTGATCGCCGCCGTCATGACCGGGGGCTGGCTGGTCCCCCGCTCCACCCTGAGATGGACGATCCCGGCCGGAGTCCTGGAGGCAACGGCCGTTCTGTTCGCCGCGGCGGCCATGCGGCGAGGCCCCATCTCGGTGGCCGGGGTCCTGACCAGTCTCTATCCGGTCTCCACCGTCCTACTGGCCTGGTGGATCCTGCACGAGCGTCTCAGCCCCCAGCAAAGGCTGGCGGTGGGTGTGGCGGTGGTGGCCGTCCCCCTAACCGGGTTGTAGCCGCCGTAGCCGATGGTGCCAGCCCCAAGCACCTGTGATAGTTTGGGCCCGAACGAAGGGACCAGTGATGAGCGAGAACCGAGTAGACGTTGACGGGGTCTCGGTATCCACCGATCACTACATCGGGGGCGAGTGGGTGTCGTCCGATGCCACCTTCGAGGTTCGATCCCCCCTCGACTGGAACCTCCTTCTGGCCGAGGTGTCAAGCGGAGACGCCGAGACGGCCGACCGAGCGGTGACCGCAGCCGCGGCAGCCGCCCCCGGGTGGGGGGCGATGGGGGTCCACGCCCGCGGCGAAATCATGGGCCGCATGGCCGACCTGATCGAGGGCCGCATCGACGACCTGGCCCGCGTCGAGTGTCTCGACATGGCCATGCTGCTCGAGAGCCTCCAGCTCCGGGTCATCAAGCGGGCCGCCATCAACTTCCGCACCTACGCCGAACACGCCGCCGCCCACGTCGAGCGCCAGTGGTCGTCCAAGGGAACCGACAACACCGTGATCCGCATGCCAGCCGGGCCCGCCGTGATTATCACCCCCTGGAACGCCCCGTTCATGCTCTCTACCTGGAAGCTGGCCCCGGCGCTGGCGGCGGGCAACCCCATCATCCTCAAACCCGCCGAATGGTCGCCACTGACCGCCTCCATGCTGGGCGACCTGGCGGGCGAGGCCGGGTTCCCTCCCGGGGTGTTCAACGTGGTTCAGGGCTACGGGGAGACTGTGGGGGCCGCCCTGGTAGCCGACCCGAGGGTCCGCCGCATCTCCTTCACCGGATCCACCCCCACCGCCCGCCTGATCGGAGGGGCCGCCGCCGAGAACCTGGTCCCCTTCACCGCCGAGCTGGGCGGCAAGAATCCGTTTATAGTGTTCGCCGACGCCGATATCGACGCGGCCGCCAAGAAGGCGGCTGGCCAGTACGACGACTCGGGCCAGGTCTGCCTCTCCGGCACCCGCCTACTGGTCGAGGAGTCCGTTCGCGACGAGTTCGAGGCGGCCTTCCATCGCCACACCGACGCCCACGTCCTCGGCGACAGCCGCGACCCCGAGACCACCATCTCTCCCGTGATCCACCCCGATCACCTGGCCAGCATTGACGGGTTCGTCCAGCTGGCCCGGGCCAACGGAGACGAGATTGTCCGCGGCGGTAAGGTGCTGCGGGAGGGAGGCCTCTGGTACGAGCCGACCCTGATCTACCCCCGATCGAACGAGTCCGAGATCGTCCAGAACGAGGTCTTCGGCCCGGTGCTTACCCTCCAGACGTTCGAGACCGAGGACGAGGCCATTCGGCTGGCTAACAGCACCGAATACGGCCTGTCCGCCATCATCTACACCGGAAGCCGGGAGCGGGCCTAGCGGGTGGGGCGCGCCGTCTACGCCGTGACCGTCTGGGTTAATACCTTCCTAGTGCGCGACCTAACCGCCCCGTTCGGCGGATGCAAGATGTCGGGCATCGGGCGCGAGGGCGGCGACTATGCCCTCGACTTCCACTCCGACCTCAAGACGCTCCAGATAACCGAGGGCCTCTAGCCCTTGGACGTCCAGCCCGACTCCGGTCGATCGAACCAGAGGTGCACCTGCCCGGTGCCGATCGAGTTCTCGTAGTCGCCGAACTGACGACTCTTGGCCGAGCACTGGCGCCCCCCAACCGCCGCCACCATCTGGAGATAGTGGCCGAACCGCCCCTCGGGCGTGAAACGGAGGAAGTCATCCATGGTGTCGATCACCCGGGCGTGGTCGCCGTCCGCCATCCACTCCAGCCTCTCCTGGTCGGCAGCCCGGTGTTCCGGGGTGCGGATGTGGGCCGGGTCGGAGGCCTCGTGGTCACGGAGCTGGCGGAGCGGCCAGAACTTGTGACTCATGGCCCCGGATGCCAACAGCACCACCCTCCGATCCGAGCGCTCGACGGCCCGCCCGATGGCCTCGCCTACTAGAAGGAAATCATTGGTCTCCCCGGTTTGGGGGGTGGAGACGGTGATCCAGCGTTCGTCGTCTTGGAGGAAGCCAAGCAGGTTGACGGTCGGGTAGTGGATCTGCAAGAACGGATCATCGATCGGGGTCATCCAGGACCCGGCCTCGTTGACTTCATCGGCGATGAGATGGGCCAGTCGAGGATCCCCCTTGATGTCATACGGAACCTGACACATCCCCCGCGGCAGCTCGTCCGAGGTCATGAGCCCGGACCGCCGACCGTGACTGGTCACACAGAACTCGACCGTGGTAAACCAGTGAGAGTCGAACACAATCACCGTGTCCGGCCGGAGCCGGTCGAGAACCTCGTGTCGGATCCGCTGGATTCCGTCGATCAGCGTGATGTCGCGGCCCCCGTTGATCCCCAGGCGCACGTCGCGAGGAAGAACCATGGTTGGCACGTGGGCCACCAGCCCGACCCCTACTATCTCTCCCACAATTCCTCTACTCCGTTAGACAGATTGTTTGGACCCAAACTAACATGCTGGGAACCCGATACCCAAGGATGACGCCATGACCAGCACCGAGCCGATCGTCGAGATGGGTGACCCCTACGCCGATATCACCTCCCACGACACCTTCACCCAGGGCATCCCCCACGCCACCTTCAAGCGCCTGCGCGAGACCGACCCGATCAGCTGGATGGACGAGGAGGACGGCTCCGGATTCTGGGCGGTGACCAAGTACGACCACATCGTCGAGGTCAGCCGTGACGTGGAACGTTTTACCTCCCGCAAGGGCATCCGCCTCGAAGAGATGACCGAGGAAGAGACCGAGGCGCGGCGCACCATCATGGAGGAAGACCTACCCCAGCACACCCGCCTGCGCCGCATCGTCAACCGCGGCTTCACCCGGCGGACCGTGGAGACCTACGAGGACGGGATCCGCGACCTAGCCATTGAGGTGTGCGACGAGGCCGTGGCCCAGGGTGAGTTCGATTTCGTAATCGACGTGGCCCGAAAGCTGCCCATGAAAATGCTGGGCCGCCTGCTCGGCACCCCGGATTCCGATGGTGACTATCTTGTTGGCCTCGGCGACGCCCTGATCGGCAACACCGACCCTGAGTTCACCGACCATGTGGTGGACATGGTTGATACCGACGAGTTCCGGATGCTTCCCTTCCGTTCCCCGGCCGGTATCGAGCTGTTCAAGTATGCGGCGGCTCAGGCAGCCGACCGGCGGGAGTGCCCGCGCGACGACATCATCTCACGACTGATGGCCCCCACCACCAGCGGCGAGCCGCTGACCGAAGGAGAGTTCAACAACTTCTTCACCCTCATGGTGGCGGCTGGTAATGACACCACCCGCTACACGGCGGCCGGCGGCATGAAGATGCTACTGGAGCGGCCCGAGCTCATCGGATACCTGAAAACGGCCACCGACGAGCAGTGGATCATGGCCACCGACGAGATCCTTCGCTGGACCTCAGTGACGATGAACTTCCGTCGCACCGCCACCCGTGACACCATGCTCGGCGGCAAGCAGATCCGCAAGGGCGACAAGGTTGTCCTGTACTTCATCTCAGGCAACTTCGACGAGGACATCTTCGAGGACCCGTACACCGTGGACCTCCAGAGAAACCCCAACGACCATATGGCCTTCGGGCGCGGCGGCCCCCACTTCTGCCTAGGTGCCTGGCTAGCGCGGATGGAGATCCGGGTCGTGTTCCAGGAATTCATCAAGCGGATCGAGAGCATCGAGCAGACCGGCCCTGAGACCCGGTTCCGTTCCAACTTCATCGGAGGGATCAAGTCCCTACCAGTGAAGGTAACCCCGGCCTAGCCGGTGCCGGGCTCAGACCCGGCGAAGCTTGCCTCGATGGACCGGGCGGTTGCGGCCACCCGAGCAATCAGACTATCCAACGTCTCCCGGTCGATCCGGTAGGACAGGGCAACCAGATTGACCGCTCCTAGGAGGACCCCGCGGGGATCCATGATCGGGGAGGCAACCGCGGTGGTGCCCTCCTCGACCGCGTCAACGACGACCACCACCTCACCCCGTCCGACCCCGCCCGACAGGGCCTGGCCGACGGCGGTCGAGCCCAGAACAAGCTCCTTGCCGAGCCAGCTGGTGTGACGGACCGAGCGGCTGGATTCGGCCACGGCGACATAGACCGCCGTATCGCTTTCGCTTCTCTCGGCCAGGTAGGCCGACTCGCCGGTGTCGTCCGCCAGTTCTCGGATTGGCCAACGCCCCAGTGCCGCCAGGTTGGCACGAGGGGCCAGATACTTGGCAATCCGGAGGAGCTCGCGACCGGGGGCGAAACGACTATCAGTCTCGGAGCGAGCCACCAGTCCTGAGTGCTCCAACGAACGGAGATGTCTCAGAGCGGTACTGGGCGCGAGCTTAGCCCGGCGGGCCGCCTCACTGAGGCTGACCGGCTCGGGCGCCAGGGCCACGATTTTGAGCAGGGCCACGGCCCGACTCGTCGACCGCGGCCCCGGAACCTCGCCCTCTAGGGTCACTCGCTAGAGGCGACCGATGACGGCGTCGCAGGTGGACGCCTCGATGGCCCCGCCCTCTTCGACGTCCAGGTTCTTGATAACCCCGTCCTCGATCACGGCGGCGTAGCGCTGGGTGCGAGTTCCGAGGCCGAAACCGGCCCCGTCGAGGGTCAAGCCCATGGCCTCGGCGAATGCCCCGTTGCCGTCGGCGAGCATGGTGATGCCCTCGGCGTTCTGCGAGTCGGCCCAGGCTCCCATGACCCAGGCATCGTTGACGGCAACGCAGACAATCTTGTCGACCCCCTTGGCGGACAGGTCGGCGGCCCGCTGGATGAATCCGGGGAGATGGACGTTGGAGCAACCGTGGGTGAAGGCACCGGTCACAGCGAAGAGGACTACCTTGCCGGAACCAAGCACGTCTCCGGTCGATACGGCGGACGGAGCCCCGTCCACCAGGACGTGGGCCTCGACGTCGGGAATCTTGTCGCCTACTGAAACTGCCATGAGAACCTCCAGGTTCTTGGTTGGTCGATAATCGGCATCCTAGCGTCATCGGTTGAACTAGGGTCACCCGATGGAACTGGACCCGTTTCTTACCGCCAATCGAGCCAACTGGGATGACAGGGTTCCGGTTCATGCCGCGTCGGAGGACTACGGACTGGCCCGCTTCGTGAGCGATCCCAACCACATCAGCCCGGTGGTTGCCTACGATGCTCCGCTGATCGGAGACATCGACGGGCTCCGACTGGCCCACCTCCAGTGCCATATTGGCACCGACTCGATCTCCCTTGCCCGGCTGGGGGCATCGGTCACCGGGGTCGACTTCTCCGAGCCCGCCCTGGCCGAGGCGAGACGGCTGGCGGAGCGAACCGGCGACGACGCCCGCTTCGTCCTCGCCAACGTCTACGACGCCGCCACCGCCTGCGGGGGAGGATTCGACTTCGTCTATACCAGTATCGGGACGATCATCTGGCTGGACGACATCGACCGCTGGGCCGCCGCCGTCGCCGGCCTGCTGAGGCCGGGAGGGCGCTTCTACTTCCGTGACCTTCACCCGTTTTTCTACGTCTTCGACGACGCCCCCGACGGCGGGGTCACGCCCGCCTGTGACTACTGGACCGACCCCGATTCCCCCTACGACGAGGACTTGGGGCCCGTCACCTACACCGACGGTGACTACTCGGGCATCACCCACACCCAGACCTACGACTGGAACCACACCGTGGCCGAGATCCTCAACGCCCTGATCGGGGCGGGGATGAGGATCGACCGGCTGGAGGAACACACCAGCCTGCCGTGGAGCTTTCTTTCCGCCGCAATCCGCGACGGCAACGAGTACCACCTGCCCGACCCCCTGCGGCAGCGGATCCCGGCGTCGCTATCCATCTGGGCCACCCGCAACTGTTGCGATCGGTATCAGGTACCAAGCGCGTCAGTTGAGCAGGGGGGCGGCCCGCTCAGCCACTAGGTCCGCCAGCTCCCGACCCAGGCCGGGACGGTCGATCGGATTGAGCCGGTAGGTCGGACCGTAGAGCGAGACCGCCGCCAGCAGGTCACCGTCGGCCCCGAACACGGGAACCGCGAGCCCGTTCACCTCCAGGTCCAGCTCCTGTTCGGCCCAGACGTACCCGTCGGCCCGCGTCCGCCGTATCCGATCGAGGGCGGCACTCGGCTCCACCACGGAGTAGCGGGTGGCCCGGGCCAGCTCATCGTCAAGGTATCGATCCAACCGGTCAGAGCCCCAGTGTCCCATCATCACCACCCCGGCGGCCACCAGATGGAAGGGATAGCCGTGCCCGGTCTCGTCGGGCACCCGGACCGCCCCCGGCTGGATCTCGCCCTCGAGGTAGAGAACCTGGTCGCCGTCGTCGACCCCCACGACCGCGCTCTCCCCGAACCGATCGACCAGGCCAGCCACCAGAGGCCTAAGCCGCTGGGCCACCAGAGGGGGCCCACCCGCCGATCCCGGGTTGAGGGTGGCCAGGGAAGGACCGGGGATTGCCTCCCCCGCCCCCGTGCGCTCCACCATTCCCAGATCAGCTAGGACCCCAAGGTGACGAGACACCGACGACCTCGCCAGGCCCGACCGGCGAGCCAGCTCACGCACCCCAACCGGGGAGTCAGCGGCCACCACCAACTGGAGGATGGCGAAGGCCCGGGGCACCGAGCCTTGACCCGGACCGGCGTTGCCTCTAGGGTCTCGGTATCGTTCAGTAGGACGTCACATTAGGCGGGACACTATCAGGTAGAGGCCCCTTGTCCAACCCCCAGACCCCCGACTACTACGAGTACCCCTGGACCCCAATCGTTAGCGCCTCCCTGGCCGACGGATGGGTTACCACCGACTGGGGCGACGGCCTGACCCTCGACTCCTATCAGCTCTGGCTAACCGAGAACGCGGCCGGACGCGGGGTAGACGCCGCCTCCCGCGAGTCAATTATCGATCCGGCCGACATAGCCGCCATCGGGGTCCTCTCGTCGGCCGCGGTCGGCGAGGACGGTTCCCTCGTGCTGGGGTGGCCGGACGGGGCAACGGCCTCGTTTCATCCGGGATGGCTCCGTCACGTGGCGCTAGGCCGGCAGCGGGCCGGGTCCTACCTGCCGACGCCGGTCGCCTGGGATACCTCGATGCTCGGCGAGCCGCCGACCGTGGACGGCACGAACGTCCTCACGGACCGGACGGTGCTCCTCGAATGGCTGACCCTGCTGGCCCGCTACGGGATCGCCCGCCTGACCAACACCCGGGCCGACCGGGACTCCCTCGAGGAACTGCTGGGCCTGGTCGGCCCGATCCGGGCCTCCAACTTCGGGACCATGTTCACCGTCGAGTTCAAGACGGAGCGCGACACCACCGCCTACAGCTCACTCAACCTCGGCCAGCACACCGACCTGCCGACCCGAGAGTCACCACCCGGGTTCCAGTTCCTCCACTGCGTCGAGAACTCCGTGGCTGGCGGCTACTCGCGCCTCACCGACGGCCAGCGCCTCGTCGACGAACTCCGGGCCAACCACCCCGACGACTACCAGGCCCTGACCACCCTGAATTGGACCTTCTTCAACCGGGCCCCCGACTGCGACCATCGCTGGAGCGGGCCCATCATCGACCACGGCGGCCCGGGCCAGCCCCTGACCATCCGGGCCTTCTATCCGGTCCGGGCCTTCCCCGACATGGGATCGGGGGCCGGCAACACTCGCTCCGACAGTACTCGCTCCGACAGTACCCGCTCCGACGTTGAGCGCTCGTACGCGGCCATGGCCACCTTCTCCCGGCTCGCCCACGACCCCCGCTTCCAGCTCCGCTACCCGTTCTCGCCGGGCGACGTGATCGGCTTCGACAACCGCCGCTGCCTCCACGGTCGCGACGCCTTCGAGCCGTCGGAGGGGTCCCGGGTGCTCAGGTGTGCCTACGTCGACCAGGACGATGTCTATTCAACCCTGCGGGTGCTAGCCCGGCGGGCCGAGCGACCACCATCCCCTAGAGGAGAAACGGAGATCAACCAATGACCAGACGCCAGCCAGGAAGCCCGGTGTTCATCACCTGCGCCGTTACCGGGGGAGGGGCCACCACCGACAAGTCCGACCGGGTTCCGATCACCCCGGAGCAGATCGCTGGCGACGCCATTGCCGCCGCCAGGGCCGGGGCGGCGGTGGCCCACATCCACGTCCGCGACCCCGAGACCGGGGCGGCGTCGCGACGCCTCGATCTCTACACCGAGGTGGTCGAACGGGTGCGGGCCTCCGACGTCGACGTGATAATCAACCTCACCGCCGGGATGGGGGGCGACCTGGTCGTCGGCTCGACCGAGGAGCCGCTGCCCCTCGACGACGCGGGCACCGACATGGCGGGGGCCAGCGAACGACTGGAGCACGTGGCGGCCCTCCGGCCTGAGATCTGCACCCTCGACTGCGGCACGATGAACTTCGGCGAGGGCAACTACGTTATGACCAACACCACCGACACCCTGGCCGAGATGGCGGCCCAGATCCAGGCCCTGGGGGTGCGTCCGGAAATCGAGGTGTTCGACACCGGCCACTTGTGGCAGGCCAGGAGCCTCGTCGAGGCCGGCCTAGTCGACGATCCGGTCATGATCCAGATGTGTATGGGTATCCCGTGGGGCGCCCCCGCCGACCTGAACACCTTCATGGCCATGGTCAACAACACCCCGACCGATTGGACCTTCTCCGCCTTCTCGATCGGGCGGGACCAGCTCGCGTACGTGGCTCTGGCCGCCATCGCCGGGGGTAACGTGAGGGTCGGGCTGGAGGACAACCTCTACCTGGAGAGGGGAAAGCTCGCGTCCAACTCAGATCTGGTGCTGCGGGCGAGGGAGATCCTCACCGGGATGAACATCGACCTGCTCGGGCCCACGCAGGTTCGCGAGCATCTGGAGCTGACCAAGAATGGCTAGGCCGGTAGCCGTCATTGGGTGCGGGGTCATCGGGGCGGGCTGGGCGGCCCGCTATCGGCTAAACGGGCTCGACGTCCGGGCCTACGATCCCTCCCCCGCCGCCGAGTCGATCCTGGACGAAGTCCACGCCAACGCCGTGATCGCCCGGGACGACCTTGGTCTCTCCGGATCGGTCGGGTCTCTGAGGCTGTGCTCGTCGGTAGCCGAGGCGGTCGAGGGGGCCGCCCTGGTGACCGAGAGCGTGCCCGAGCGCCTCGATCTCAAGCGCTCCATCCTGTGCGAGATCGCCGACGGGTCCGAGGCCGACACCATCATCGCCTCATCCACCTCGGGGTTTAAGCCGACCGTGCTCGCCGATGGGCTTTCCAAGCCGGAGCATCTCATCGTGGCCCACCCGTTCAACCCGGTCTACCTGCTCCCCCTGGTCGAGATTGTGGCCGGGGAGCGAACCGCCGAGGGCGTGGTCGACGAGGCCAAGGACTTATATTCGAAGCTGGGCATGCACCCGCTACACGTGAGGGTCGAGATCGATGCCTTCATCGCCGACCGGCTGCTGGAGGCCGTGTGGAGAGAGGCCCTGTGGCTGGTCAACGACGGGGTGGCCACCACCGAGGAGATCAACGATGCCATCCGCTACGGGTTCGGGCTGCGCTGGGCCCAGATGGGGCTCTTCGAGACGTACCGGATCGCCGGTGGGGCGGGTGGGATGCGCCACTTCATCGCCCAGTTCGGTGAGTGCCTGTCGTGGCCGTGGACCAAGCTGACCGACGTACCGGAGCTGACCGACGAGCTCATCGACCGGATCGCCGACCAGTCCGACGACCAGTCCGGGCATCTCACGATCCGGGAACTGGAACGGATTCGGGATCAGAACCTGGCCGGAATCCTGCGTTCGCTGGAGGAGAACCGCTGGGGGGCTGGCGAAATCCTGGCCC
>JAUZSW010987650.1:0-39692 GCA_034780735.1 Hyalogyrina grasslei
GATTGCACCAGGGCGCGAGTTGTGAGCGCAGCGATCAACTCGGTTAGAGAGGGCGAAGCCCGAACGGCAGCATCATCACCGGGTTCACGACGAACACTGGAGCCTGAAGCTGAAACCGGATCGCCAGCTCGAGATCCGGAAACCCGACGGCACCCTTTGGCGCACCACCCGCCCCGACCGGATCGACCGGGCCGACCCCGAACAATACTGCCCTGAACAATGCTGACCCAACCCACCAAGGACCAAGCCGACAAGGGACAAGTCCGTCCGTGGCTGGCGAGTCGGCGCGGGTCGGGGCACAATGGGGGAAACCCTTTCCCCCTAGGAGATCTCGTGTCCAATAGCGCCGCCGCATTCGAAGTACTGAAGGCCCAGGAGGGCACCGATCAGGGCCACGGTGAGTGGTTCGAGATGACTCAGGAGCGGATCAATCAGTTCGCCGACGCCACGCTGGATCACCAGTTCATCCACATCGACCCGGAGCGCGCCGCCGCCGAGACCCCATTCGGCGGCACCATCGCCCACGGATTCCTTACCCTCTCCATGCTGGTTCACCTGAGCAGCACGATGGAGGTCGAGCTTCCCCCGCTGGACGGGCTGATCATGGGCATCAACTACGGCTTCGACAAGGTGCGCTTCCTCTCGCCGGTGCCCACCGGATCCCGTGTTCGCGCTTCCGCCGTCGTCTCCAACGTGGTCCTGAAGGGAACCTCGATCGACCAGACCAAGAGCTTCACCATCGAGCTTGAGGGCAGCGACAAGCCCGCCCTCATCGCCGACTGGATCACCCGAATGGTCTACGACTCGTAGCCGGAAACGACCTCAGCCCTCGGGGCGACTCGACGCAAGGCCAAGCGGCACTCAGCCCTAGCCCGAGGGCGGTCAGCACCCCTCCTAGCCAGACCAGGGGTAGGAGGGGAAGATACGTCATCCGATAGCGGGCCGCCTCGTCGTTTCCGTCGGAGAACACAATCAGGTACTCTCCCCGCACGCCCAACCGGGTGGCGGCCTCGACCGTGGCGGTGCCACGCAGATTCTGAGTCAAGATCGACGAGGCCATCGGGCTCCCATCCAGCTCAAAGCGCGCCTCGGCCGACGATCCCACCAGGCCCGTTATCAGGTCGATCCCCTCGTGGCGGACCGTTGCCCCGGCAAACTCTACCGACTCGCCGACCGGGATAGTCACCGTCTCAGCGGTCCCCATCGTGGTGCCCCCGATCCCTGCCACCAGCAGACCAATCCCGACGTGGGCCAGCGCGGCCGGTCGCTGCCGCAGCTCGATCAAGCCCGAGCCAGCCACAAAGCCGCCCCCCGCTACCAGCACGTAGGCAGGGATCGATCCTCCCGTTCCGGCCAGTAGCAACAGCACCACCGCCAGGGCCATCCCGGCGACCAAAGACGAACGGGCGGCCCGGATCCACCGGTAGCGAAACAATCCCCCAAGGCCGACCACCACCGGAAGCCAGGTGATCACCGAGAAGTACCGGCCGGACACGACCGATGGGGTCTGTCCGAGCACCCAGCCGAGTAGCGGACGGTAGGTACCTACTCCGATGAGCAACACCAACACAACCAGGACCGCCGCCCCGAGCTGGGATCGCGACGTTCCGACCCGATCGGCCTTGGCCCGTCTCGCCGCCCCGACGCCCACACCCCAGAACCGAACCGCCAAGAACGCCCCAATCGTAAGTACGACACTCACCGTCAACAGGGCGTAGCGCAGGGCGGGTTTATCGGCGAAGGCGTGGACCGACCCGATCACGCCGACCCGGGTGATGGTCGTGGCCCACACCCCAGACACCGCCGCGGCCACCCACAGCGAAGACCGGAAACGGACGGGGGCATGGAGGGCGGCCACCGCCACCAATACCG
Source organism: Hyalogyrina grasslei (assembly GCA_034780735.1). Taxonomy (NCBI): domain Eukaryota; kingdom Metazoa; phylum Mollusca; class Gastropoda; family Hyalogyrinidae; genus Hyalogyrina; species Hyalogyrina grasslei. The sequence goes on from JAUZSW010987650.1 coordinate 1,873, forward strand.
CCACCAGCCCCCCGTTCTCGATCGGATCCCAGGCCCAGTACCCGCCCCAGCCCACCTCAGCGAACGCCCACCGAGCCCCGGATACCAGCCCAAGAGTGGCCATCGCCAGGGCAGTACGGGCGTACCGGAGGGGCACCTGGTCAAGCCCCGTCCGCAACCCCGTCACTATCAAGCCGGTCAGCCCGGCGTAGAGAAGAGGCGGATGGAACGCCATGGCCGGGTGCTCAAGAATAGGGGTCAGCCCAGTGCCGTCGGCCAGGGGCTGGGGGGAGGCCACAAAGGGCGACGCCACCGCGATCACGATCAGGCCAAGCGCCGCCACAAGCAGGCTCGTGAGCCTAGACCCTACGCCACCGTCCGGCCGGGTGACGGCCAGCCAGGCGGCCATCATGGTCACGAACAGCAGCAGAGAACCCTCAGGACCCGCCCATAGACCACCGAGCCGCTCGACCGCCGATCCGGCCGCTCGAGAGTTGTCGATCACGTATAGGAGACGGAACCGTCCGGCCACAAAGTCGAACGCCAGCCAGGCCGTGGCCAGCGCGAACAGGCCGGATCCGACGTAGCTCAGCTCACGGTGGTAGCGGGGTCCGAGGGCCGCTCCGGCGTGGGCCGCGATCGCAACCACCACCAGTATGGTCTGCACCATCATCGTCCCAGGATAGTGCCTCGAACGACGGAGATTCACTCGCCCGGACCCCGAGCAAGGACTAACCTACTGCGATGGATCTTGATCTCGATTTCGTCCGCTCCCAGTTCGGCGCCTTCGCGCTCCCCGAGGTGGCCGACGCCTGCTTCTTCGAGAACGCTGGGGGTTCATTCGCCTGCGATCAGACTCGCCAGGCCCTCGCCGACTACTACCTTAAGACCAAGGTGCAGCCGTACGCCGCCTACTCGGCCTCGGCCACCGCAGGCGAGCTGATGGACCGATCCCGATCCCGCTGGGCCGAGGCCCTGGGGGTGGCAACCGACGAGGTCAGCTTCGGGCCCTCTACCTCCATGAACACCTACGTCCTGGCCCATGCGTTCCGGGCAATCCTGGGCCCGGACGACGAGATCATCGTCACCAACGCCGACCACGAGGCCAACACCGGCAGCTTCCGTCGCCTGGCCGAGGCCACCGGGGCCCAGCTGTCGGAGTGGAAGATCGATCCAGAGACCGGCCTGCTAGACGTGGCTGACCTGAACGCCCTGCTCACCGAGCGCACCCGTCTCGTGACCATGCCCCACTGCTCCAACATCATCGGCCAAGAGAATCCGGTGGCCGAAGCGGTGGCGGCCGCCCACGCCGTGGGGGCCCGGATCGTCGTGGACGGGGTCTCTTTCGCTCCTCACGGGATAGCCGACGTGGCCGCCCTAGGGGTCGACGTCTACCTGTTCAGTCTCTACAAGGTCTACTCGGTCCACCAGGGAGTAATGGTGGTCCGCAACGGCCTGCTCGATGAATTGCCGAATCAAGGACACCATTTCAACTCCGGCTACGCGACCAAGCGCCTCACCCCGGCGGGGCCGGATCACGCCCAGGAGGCGGCCGCCGGGGCCGTGCTCGACTACATCGAGGCCACCCACCGCCACCACGGGGGATCAGCCGACGACTCGCTCTACGACGCAACCCGTGCTGTCACCAGGCTCTGGCAGGATCACGAGGATCGGCTGCTGGCTCCCCTGCTCGAGACGATCAACTCTAATCCGGCGGCCCGACTACTGGGTCCAGCCACCGGGTCAGGAGACCTTCACCGCTGCCCGACGGTGGCCTTCGATACGGTGCGAGACCCGGCCGAGGTCGCCCAGTCCATGGTCGAGGCCGGGGTATGGACATCTCACGGCAACTACTACGCTCAGCGGGTCATCGAGGTGATGGGCGTCGACCCCGACCGCGGCGTCGTCCGGCTCTCGTTCGTCCACTACACGTCGGCCGACGATATCGCGAAGGCCATCGACACCCTCGGTCCGGCCCTTGGATAGCGGCTAGCCGATCAGCCGTAGGAGAACCTGAAACAGTCCGACCTTAGCCCAAGCATGGAACGGACGTGTAGTAGTCTGATCGGGTGCTGATCCAGACCATCGAATCCGAGCGCCTCGTGATGAGGGGGTTCACCTCCGCCGACTTCGAGCCAATGGCGCGCTTCTACGCCGACCCCATCTCGTCGTTCTACGGCGGGCCGTGCAGCCGCGAGGACGCCTTCAGGAAGTTCGCCGCCTACCCCGGCCACTGGCACCTCCGCGGCTACGGCCCGTGGATGCTGGAGGAGAGGACGACCGGCGAACCCGTCGGCATGTCCGGGCTCTGGTACCCCGAGGGTTGGATTGAGCCCGAGATCACCTGGATGCTCTTCGCCGAGCACCACGGAAAGGGTTACGCCACCGAGGCCGCCGACCGGGCTCTCAGGGCCGCCTACGATGACTTCGGATGGAAGACGGCGGTGAGCGTCATTGCCTCGGATAACCACGCCTCGACGGCCGTGGCCCAGCGCCTCGGGGCCACCCTGGAAAAGGAGGTCCACTACCGCTACGGGGCGGCCAACCTGTGGCGCCACGCTCCCCCAACCGGCGGGCGAGCGCCTCTGGGGTGACGGCCGAAGTCGGTACTGACCCGGACCATCTATTACGGGTGTATGACAGCTCCTGCATTTCGGAACCAGACGGCCGATAAGAACATCGAACTCTCGAACGAACACCCACGACTCGAGACTCCGGAGCAGCGACATGTCAATCAGCAGCAAGCGGTCCACCGCCCTGAAGCGCCTACTCGCCCTCACGGCGGTCGTCACCCTGGTCGCGGCGGCCTGCGCCGGACAAAGCGAGAAGTTCAGCGACGTCTCGGAGGCCATCGACGGCGGAGGCGGCAGCGACTCGGCCGCCGACTACGATACCGACGCCAGCGGCGCTCCCGCCGCAACAACCGTCCCGGCCCAGCAAGAAACCGCTTCCGAGTCCGACAAGGCGGGCCCGACCCCGGTGGGGCCGCTTACCCCGGCCGACCTCGGGCGATCAATTATCTTCACCGGCTACGTCGAACTCGAGGTCGAGAACGTGGCGACTGCCGGCACCGATGCTGTCAACGCCATCGCCTCGATCGGCGGCTTCGTCTTCGGCCAGAACACCACCGGCGGAAGTGAACCCCGATCTGAGATCACCTTCAAGGTCCGACCCGAGGACTTCGACAGGGCCCTAGACCTGCTGGGCGGGGTGGGCGAGGTCCGCTCCCAGACCATCTCGGCGTCGGACGTAACCGAGCGGGTCGTCGACCTGAGCGGACGGATCTCGGTGGCCGAGCTCGGGGTCGAACGCCTCCGCGTCGCCCTGGAGGACACCTCAAATCTCACCGACTTCGCTGAAGTTGAGCGCCTACTACTCGCCCGCGAGAGCGAGCTTGAGGTCATGAAGGGTCAGCTCAAGACCATCCAGGATCAGGTCGACCTGGCCACCATCACCCTGGTACTCGTCCAGGACCGGATCCAGAACAACATCGAGCTTCTGATCACGACGTACGAGGCCCACGACGGCGGCGTTTCGTGCACCGGAAGCGTGCGGTTCTCCTTCACCGAGGAGACCGACTACACCCTCTGTTTCGAGCTGATCAACACCGGTGATCAGACCCTCGAGAATGTGACCCTGACCGACAACGTGCTCGGAATCGGTGCCGACACCAAGCTGATCGAGGTCTTCGGCTCCCTGTCCGAGCCGCTCCAATCCGGCCAGTCGGTGGTCGTCGCCTACGAGACCACCGCCGAGCGCAGCCTGCGCCCCCGCACCCGCGCCGTCGCTAGCCCAACCTCCGGGGTGGAGGGGGAGGCTCCCCTGCCCGCCGTAAGCACCGAGCTTAGCTACGCCATTGACGTGTCGGCCATCGACCGGGCCCCCGGTTTCTCCGACGGTTTCGATTCCGGGAAATCCATCGTCTCATCGGTCTGGACGGCGGCCCAGGTTGTGGCCGGATTCCTTCTGCCCCTCCTGATCCTCCTACCGTTCCTGTGGCTCCTGTGGAAGGGGGCGGCCTGGCTGTCGACCCGCCGCCAAGCCCGCTGGCAGGCCAAGGCGGAAGAGGCCAGGGCCCTGATCCACTCCCCGGTGGCCCCCGAGCCCGAGACCGCCGCGGGACTCGAGTCCGACGAGCCCCAAGGCAAAACCGTGCAGGGATAGCGACCCTCTAGTGGGTCGACGTCTGGTCACCGTTCTCGTCCCGCCCCTAGGATGACGGGATGGGACGATCCGGACAGGTTGGTTGGGGGCTGGCAGTGCTGGTCGCCGCGGCCGGGGTGGCCATACTCCTATCCGGGGCCACCACCACCAGAGAGAATGCTCCTCCGTCCCCAGAGATAGATCCGTCCGCAGACGCTGCTCCGACCCCAACCACCGGTCCGTCCGATACCGACCCAACCGTGCCCTTCACCGGAACCGTTTCCCCGGTGGTATCGGACTTCACCGTCAGTATTAGTCAGGGCGAGGCGCCTCTAACGGTCCGATTCCGTTCCACGGCGACCACCGCTTCGGGAGGTGAGGTCATGATCTACGAGTGGGTCTTCGGCGACGGGCTGGAGGACACGGGATCAGAGGTCGCTCACACCTTTCAGGCCCCCGACACCTACGAGGTTCGCCTGACGGTTACCGACAGCCTGGGCTTCCTGGCCTCGCGTAGCCAGCTCATTACTGTGACCGGACAGGGCGATAGAGAGATTGTTGATTACGTCCTGGACCCAGGCTTTGAGGTGGGCAACAACGGATTTGAGAACTACTACGACACCTCGACAAGCCAGAGGATCAATGAGGGGGCCATCACCGGCGACGCCAGCCTCCAAGCCCACCTACCCGGCTGGTCGAACCTGATCCTTTCGATCGCCTACCCCTTCGCCGAGGGGCCGCGGGGCTATTTGCTAACCGCCAGCGCTGACGTTCGCGTGGATGAGATGACACCAGACACCGGGGCCGAGCTCTGTGCCGTCGCCTACTGGGATTCTGACGGCGAAGAGGCCCGGTTCGAAGCCTGCGTCGGGTTCTCGGGGGCCACCGCCGGGACCAGCACCGTGGAGGCCAGACTCGTCCTGGATTCCGAGGAACAACTGAGCCGCGTCTACCTCTGGATTTCGTATCCCTCGGACGGCGACGCCATTGTCACCATCGACAACGCCCATCTGATACTGGAGCAGGTGCCCGGCAGCGGAGGGGTCTAGGCAGGGCGCCCTAGCAGTACGCCGGCTCGGCCAGACTGGTCCCGGGCAGACCCCTGCGCATCTGGGTGGAGTAGGTGCGCCGCTCGCCAAGCCGGGTTCGTGAGGCAACCAGCTCGGCGATTGGAGCTCCGCTCGACCTCAGGTTCTCGTGGGCGTTCCATGCCTCAAGTAGCTGGCCAAGGGAGCGATCGAATCGGTCGGCCCTTTCTTGGAGATCCGGACTCAGCTGCTCCCAGTCCGCCGCCAGCTTAGAGAAGGCTCGGGAGCGCACATTCTTGGGCGCCGATCGGTCGGCCAGAACGGCAGGGGTCACCGATTCCGGATCGATGGTCACGGCGAGCTGGGCGAGATCTCGAATCTCAGTCTCGTGGGCCTCGAAGCCGTCCATGGCTAGTCTGGCGCCGAGTTGTTGAACTTCTTGGGTGGTCGGGATCTGGGTCATGGCATAACCCTACAAACTCTCCTATATAAAGAAAAGCGATTATCATTGACTATGATGAACAGTTCTGCTTATTATATAAACCGTGTGGAACGACCTGAGCACTAGACATCTTCTGGCCCTTCGGGCCGTCAGCGAGGAAGGCACGTTTGGACGGGCGGCCAGCCGTCTTGGCTTCACCCAGTCGGCGGTGTCCCAGCAGGTCTCGGCCCTGGAACAACTGGTCGGCCAGCCTCTCTTCGATCGCCCGGCCGGGCCGCACCCGCCGCGCCTCACCCCAGCCGGCGAGCTTCTTCTCGCCCATACCAGCGGCATCCTCGATCAGGTCGAGGCCGCCCAGCACGATCTTGACCGGCTGGCCAGCGGGGTCACCGGCAGCCTCACAATCGGAACCTTCCAGTCAATCTCGGCGCGAGTACTTCCCCTGGCCCTTCGCCAGCTCCGGTCGGAGGCGCCCGAGGTCGAGGTGACCCTGGTCGAGGAGGATCCCGCCGGGGACTTCCGCAAGACGGCTGTCTACAAGGGTGAGCTCGACCTTGCGTTCATTGTTGGCGACATCGAGGACACATTCGGCGCGAAGTATCTGGGGGCGGACCCTCACGTGGCCCTGGTCCAGAGAGACCTGACCGACATGCCCGACGGCCCCCTCGATCTCAACGAACTATGCCGTTGGCCCATGATTGGCCAGCCGCCAAACGACAGCTGCGGGCGCCTGGTCGATCGGGGGCTAGAGAAGATCGGGGCCTCGCCTCGCTACGCCTTTCGCTCCCACGACAACGGGGCGGTGCAGGCCATGGTCCGGGCCGGGGTCGGAATTGCCATCGTGCCGCTGCTCACCGTCGATACCGCCGACCCGGCCGTATCGGTGCGCGCCACCAGCCCCACGATCGAGCCCCGCCATCTATCAATCATCTGGGACGCCCGCCGCACGCTACCACCGATCGCCGAGAGGTTCGTGGAGATTGTGGCTGAGGTCTGCGCCGACCAGCTGGCCCTCGGAGAGATGGCCGTGTTCTCGTCTGACCCCCAACCGGCGGCCTTGCCCGGCTAACCCTCGGGGAACTCGGCCGAAGACAAGAACAGGACGGCGATAGCCCCGGCGACGGCGGCAACCGCTAAGCCAATCAGAGAGATCAGGAACACGAGACCGCCCCTCGACAGGCTGTCGAGAGCATTGGCGTTGTCGCTGAGGATGCGCCGCGCCACCCAGTAGAGGGTGAAAGCCTGGGCGAGGCCAACCACCAGAGGCATGGCGTTCTGGGTCACCGGGCGATGGCCGAGCCTCCACGAAACGTTGGTGTAGACCACCGCAGCGAGAGGACCGATTAGCACCAGCGATAGGGGTACCCAGAGCCAGAGGGCAGGCTCGGTGGAGGCCAGGAGGCTTCCGGACAGGAGGCCAGCAACAGCCCCGGCCATTGCCACCCCAACAACGACCCAGATCAGGTTGGCGACGGCCGCCTTAGAACGAGGACTCATCCCGCCAACGCTACCCCAAGCGGCCCGAATGAGAGTGGACTAGATTCGGCAGCTATCGGGGGCGTTGTGATAGACCACAGCGACGAGACGTTTGCCGATCATCTTCTTTTTGGCGCGAAGCTCAACCGTGTTGGCCTGCCGAACAATCATCGGGGCCAACAGAATCATCACGTCATCACGACGAACCTTGCGGTACTTCTTGGTGTTCTTTCCCTTGAGATAGGTATCGACCGATACCTCTTCTACCCCGCCTCAACCAATCTTGGGGATCCAGTCGACGGCAACGGTTCCCCCCTTCTTGCGTACCAGCTCAATGGCATCATCAGAGATATCTATTTGCACGTCCTGTCCCTTTCTCAGACTTCACCCATCGGTCGGTGGACCGGTCAATGAAGCTCGTACCAGACTAGACGAATAACCCATACGGACTGGCAGATATGCCCTGGCCCTAGAATTTCGTCGCCTCTAGCCTCTAGGTAAGGCATCTTTAAAGATCGGATTCTTAGGATGGGCGCGCTTAGCCGGCAATCAAAGCTTCGGACCAGGACCGCGATGGCGGTGGCGATGGCCATTGCCGCTGCTGTAGTCATAGCGCCCAATGCGACGCCGGTAGCGGCCTCGGGCACCGAGGTGTACACGATCGAGATGCTCTCGCCCCGCACCGACGAGTCCGACCTCATGAGCCACGCCCTCGGGATCACGACCGACCCAAGCGGAGCGCTCTACGTTTCCGAGTCGACCGGCCGGGTCATCCGGATCCACAACGGGGTCTACGAGGTGGTACACGGCTACGCGGGTCAGGCCTCCGCCGATCGCGCCCTCTGGCCAACTGCCTTGATCACCGACACCGCCGGGAACCTCTTCATCAGCGATCGCCAGAAACACCGCGTCCAGAAGCTGACCCCAGCCGGGGTACTCACTACGGTTGCGGGAACGGGATCGGTCGGATCGTGGGCGGGACAACTCAGCGCCCCAATGGAGCTCGACTTCGACGCCGCGGGCAATCTATACATCAACGACTCGGGCAACGACCGCATCATGATCATGTCCCCCGAGGGAACGATCAGCCTTGCCGCCGACCTAACCGAGACCCCAGGCGGACTCCGCGAGAGTGTCCTTGAGAGCGGTGCTCTGGCCATGGGCGTAACCCCGGCGGGGGCCATCTACTTCTGCGATTCTGGCCGGATGTTTCGAATCACGAACGGGGTTTACCAGGAGTTGAGCGATACCGGATTCCATGGCTGCAAGTCGGTTCGGTTCGACCCCGCTGGCACCCGCTACGTTCTATCCGATACCCCGACCCCCGAGCTCTGGGTTCAGGGCAATCTGACGGGCCAATACGACATTCCGGTGGCCCCAGAGAATCCGTCCGTTCTCGATATCAGGCCAGACGGAACCATGGATGTGATCACCGGCTGGGGGCCATCCACTCGACAGTACACCCTGGTCCGAGGCCAGGATCGCACCGAGATCAGCAACAACATGCGCCCCTCGGCGCCCTACTACGACCCGAAGATGATAAGTCGCTCAGCCAACGGCCGCGTCCTCCTTGGCGATCAGACCCCCAATCCGATCCGGGAGTTCTCCAATGATCACCTCGTCGCGGTTAACACCGAAGAGTTCGAGGTTGACTTCTTTGCCGCCGGAGACGATCGCTCCTACCTAGTTGGGCCCAAGCCCAATCACCCCGATCCGGTTCCCGTATGGCTCAGCCGTCTCAACGCCGACGGTACCGTCACCCCGATCGAGCGATCGCCAAGTTTCACAACTGGGGTCTACTTCGCCCCCGACGGAAGCACCTGGGTCACCAGGAATCGGTTCCTGGTCAGCGGGACCAATCCAACTCTCATTCGCTTTCATAACGGCTGGTCTACCGAACTCTGGAACGATCTCAACAATCCCTGGCAATCCGATACCCCCGACGGGATTGTGTTCGCCAACGACGGCACCGCCTACATCGGTAACCAGCACAGCGAAAGGATCCATCGTCGGCGACCCGACGGGACCACCATGGTCTACACCTCGACCGGGGGAACACCTCTCGATATCGATCCCAACGGAAGGTTGCTGGCCCGCAGCCCGACCGGGGCGTTGCGCTGGGTCGAGACCGACGGTACGACCACAGCAATCTCGGTTGCCGGGGGGCTCAACAGTGACGTCATCGACGCCGTCGTCACCGACGGCGGAACCAGGATCCTGATCCTGTTCGCCGACGGGCACACCAACCGGCTCGCCCGCCTGACCTCGCCGGGCTACGTGCCCCCAACCACCACGACCACGTCGACCACCACATCGACGACACTGGCCCCAACCACGACTACCCCACCCAGCAGCACAACCACCTCAACCACCACCCAGCCTCCGGCCGCCTGCCACCGACGAATCACCTCCGTCCACCCCCAAACCGAAGCCGAAGGCCTATCCGCCCGCCTCTACATCGCCTACTTCCTCCGCCAACCCGACACCAGCGGCTACCGCTACTGGGCCGACGCCCTCACCACCGGAGCCAACGCCCGCGACCTATCATACGGATTCGCCAACAGCACCGAATTCCAGACCCGCTACGCCAACCTCAACGACCGCGGCTTCATCACCCTCGTCTACTCCAACGTCATGTGCCGCGTCCCCGACCAAGCCGGATACGACTACTGGCTCAACCTCCTACACAACGGATCCATAACCCGAAGCGACCTCATGCTCTACTTCGCCAACAGCATCGAATTCACCAACCTCACCGGAACCTGATGGTGGCCGAGCTCGGGACGGCACCGGCAGCACCGGTTGGCCCTCAGCCCCTAGACTGGCTGGGATGAGTAACGATTCGGAGTCCGTCGCCGCTCTGCTGGCCGCCAAGCGGGAGGCCCTAGTGGCCGAGATGGCCGCCATCCGCAGCGATTCCAAGTCGGCAGCGGGCTGGATCTCCTTCGGCAAGCGGGTGGGCGAGGGCACCAACCTGGCGGTCGAGCGACTGACCGAGGTGGCCATCCACGATCGGCTTCGCCTGGAGTATCAGGCTGTGGTCCGCGCCGAGGCTCAGGTCGAAGCTGGCACCTACGGAACCTGCGATCGTTGTCACGAGCCCATCGCCCCGGCCCGCCTCGAAGCCATCCCCTGGTCCACCACCTGCGTGGCCTGTGCTGACTTCTAGAGTACGCCCCGCCTAGGGTGCGCTCCGCCTAGAACGGGGCCGCCCCCAGGTGTTGCAGCCCCCGGTCCACGAAGTCGAACGACTTGGGCAGCCCAAAGTGGTCGACTCCCCTCAGGGTAACTAGCGTGGGGTTGGGCAGGGCATCGGCGAGGGGCTCGCCCGGGCCCGAGAAGTCCCTGTCACCCAGGATGATCAGGGTGGGGTGGGTAACCGCAGCCAGGTGCTCTCGGTCGAGGCGGGGCTGGTCACGATCCAGAAAGGCGGTCAGGGCATCGGGGTCGTTCCCGTCGGAATCGATGAGCGCCCGGAAGCGCCCGGCCAGTGGATCGTCGTCGCCGACCTCGCCCCGCGCCGCGTCGTGCGCCGGGCTCGAACCCTCCCGCCGCACCAGGATCGATCCGCCCAGGCCGCCGATCACCAACCGGTTGAATCGGTCGGGGTGGCGAGACGCCAGCACCAGCAGGATCCGGCCCCCGGCCGAGTAGCCGACGGCATCGACCGGGTCCGGGGGGAGGTCGGCCAGGACCAGTTCCTCCACCTCAGCGTAGGCGGCGGGGTCGTGGGGTTTCGGGGCGTCGCCGTGGCCGAGCAGGTCGGGGGCAATCACGCGGCGACCGGCCTCGTTGAGGAGGGCCACCCACCCGGGATCGACCCAGGTGCGGCGGGCGGAGGTGGCGAAGCCGTGGAGCAGGAGTACGGGTGGGGCCATGGGTCGGTCTCCTAGTTCCCTCGGGCCACGCCGCCGAGGGATCGGGGGTCGGCGGCCCCGGCGAGTCCGTCGGGGGTGACATCGATGTAGTGGGCGTGTCCGAACGCGCTGCTGGCCTCGGCCTCGACGACCCGGTGGCCCCGCCGAGTCAGCTCGGACGCCCAGCCCGAGCCTTCCTCCAGATCCACCACGATCGCCGGGCCGTCCCACGTGTTGAACCCGTTGGACTCGGTCGAGCGGAGGGCGAAGCGGGGGGCGCCAACGGCCTCACCCGGGGTCTGCCCGGCGCCCAGGACCCGGGCCGCCAGTTGGAGCACCACCTGCGGCTGGGCGTCGCCGCCCATGGTGCCGAACACCGATCGCAGATCCCCCTCGGGGGTGGTAGCAAGGGCCGGGGCGAGCGTGCTCGGGGGGCGCCGACGCGGCCCGTACTCGGCCGGGTGGCCGGGCTCCAGCGAGAACCCGATGCCCCGGTTCTGGAGGAACACGCCGACCTCGGGCACGGTCAGGTGCGAGCCGAATCCGGCGGCGTTGGATTGGATGAGCGACACCCCCATCCCGTCACGGTCCACAGCGCAGAGGTATATAGTGCCTCCCCCGGCCCCTGGGGGCCGCAGGGGGGATGCGGTCTCGCCGATGGAGGCGCGGCGGGGGTCGAGGCATTCGGGGGCGAGCAGGGCCGGGCCGTCGGCGCCGTCGAAGAGGGCCTACCCCCGATCGAACCCGGCCGCTTTGCTGGACTCGATCAGGTAGTGGGCCCAGGCCGGATCGTCGGGGTCGGCGGGAAGGGGCAGTCCCTGGGCGATCAGGCCGGCGGCCAGGATGAGGTAGCCCTGGGACGCCGGGGGCACGGTCCAGATGTCGTGTCCCCACAGCTGGGCCCGCAGGGGGGTCTCCCAGGTGGCGTTGACGGTCTCCAGGTCCTCGGTGTGGTAGACACCGCCCCCGCCGGCCACGAGCAGCTCGCCGAAGCGCCCCCCGTACCAGCCGTCGCGGCCCACCGCGGCGATGGCGGCAAGGGCCTCGGCGATGCCCTGCCGCGTGATCGTCTGGCCCTCCGCTGCGGGCTCGCCGTCGGGGAAGTAGTCGTCATTACCCTCGACCCCGGGGAGCCAGCCCCGAACGGCGCTGGCCAACAGGGGGGCCACCGGAAACCCGTCGCGGGCCAGGTTCTCGGCCGGCGCCAGGGCGGTCGCCAGTGGGACCCGCCCGGCCCGTTCGCTCAGGGCGATCCAGCCGTCGACGCAGCCGGGAATCGGCACCGAGTTGAAGTCACCCCGGAAGGGCATCCGATCATGGCCCGCGGCCCGGACGGCATCGGCGTCGGCCCCCGAGCCGCTGAAGCCGCTGGCGTTGAGGGCCAGCGGCTCGGCCTCGCCGGGGAGGTGGATCAGAGCCCACAGGTAGCCGCCCATCCCGCACATGTGCTGGGTGGTCACGGCGAGCACCGCCGAGGCGGCAATCGCTGCGTCCGCGGCGTTGCCCCCCTGCGCCATGACCGAAAGTCCGGCGTCGGTGGCCAGGGGATCTACGGATGACACCATCTCGTGGGAAGCAGTGGCGGTCTCGGTGCTCGGCAAGGGTGACTCTTTTCGTCGAATCGGTCTAGGTGAACGATTTCAGGGTGGAGCCGGGGAGTCAAACCCAAGCGTTGGCCCAAATCCCCGGGGAAACGCTATACTGACACCCAGTGCCATATTAAGCCCAAGTTATGTCGTCTGCTCTGACACCACGACATAACTAGCCAACGGAGGAGCCCATGACCGTCCGAATCGTCGAGCCCAGTAGCGGGACTCTGATCTCTACCCTCTTCGAGTCCCCCGACTACAGCGACGCGTTCGAGGTGGCCCTAGCCCCCGACGGCCCCGGCACGGTCGAGGAGTTTGCCACCGCCTACTTTCTCAGCCAACCGAGCTGGCTGCTCGCCTTGAGCCTCAACACGATCGGCCGGTCCAAGATCGAGACCCAGATCGGGGATGCCTCCTACCAGGCCGGTTCATCGATAGGGGCCTGGAAGGTGTACGAGCGGGCGGACAACGAGATCGTCTTTGGTGACAACATGGGGTTCATGGAGTACCGATTCGGGTTCCACATGAGCCCAGACACCCCGGGAATCTGCGAGGCCGGAACGTCGGTGAAGTATCTCTGGACGAGGACCGGGAAGTACTACTTTTCGCTGGTCAAGCCGATGCACGTGCGCTTCGTCCGGCAGTCGCTCGGGGCGGTCTAGACGACAACCCAGTCTAGTCGGCAACCAGAACGAGCAGGAACTGGCCCCCGCCCGGTTCAATCAGGGTGGAGAACCCCGTATCCGGTTCGAGGCGACTGAGCCGATCGAGTAGCCATTCGGCGGCCTCGGTGGCGTCCTGCTCGGTCGGACAGCGCCCCATCGCCTCGCGTCCGCCCTTGCGCCCCAGGCGCTCCACGCTGGCGATGATAGGGGCGGCGTCGGCCACAAACAGCCCCTCGCCCCACTCCACGACGGGGGCAACTGCCCCCTTCCCGGTATTGCACATCCGGTGGGCCAGGCGGGGCTTGGCGGCCACGGCCGACTTCTTCTTGGCCCCGGCCTTGGTGACCCTACGATCGATACTCGGGCCCTGATCGTCGTTGACGGAACGATCCTGATCGACGGGCTGGTCGCAGAGCCAACAGCGCCAGCCGTCCGCCTCGCCGATCTCGTCGATGCTTTGCCCACTCTGGCCAGAACCCCGCTGGCTACCCCTGGATGAATTCGAACGTCGCGATCGCGCCATAGTGACGAGACTAGCTGTCCTCCAAGAGGTTGCTCGTCTCGGTGGTCCCGAAAATCGCTCAAGCTTGGGCTGCTGGAGGCCGAGAATTCGAGCACGAGGCGGCCCGTTCCGGGCTTGGCCCTAGACACTAGGAGCAGCAGGATGATTCGACGAATAGTCGGTGGAGTAGCGGTGGCCGGAGTTGCCATCTTCGGCGGAGTCGGAGCTATGAGCGACGACACCGGCCGGAACGACCAGGGAGAGATCGTCGAAGCCGGTGGGGTTGGCGCCTTCGCCATCCAGTACGGCGACTGCATCCAGGTCCCGGAGGCTACCGAAGTACAGTCAGTCGAGGGTGTTCCGTGCGGCCAGCTCCACGACGCCCAAGCGTTCGACGCCTTTGACCTTCCCGATGCCGACGACTATCCGGGCGATCTTAACGTGATGACAGCAGCCGAGTCCGGCTGCATCGACCGCTTCGAGAGCTTCGTTGGGGTCCCGTTTGCCGACTCGATCCTCTACGTCAACTACCTCACTCCGACCGAGGCCGGGTGGGCCCAGGGCGACCACGAGGTCCAGTGTCTCGTTACCCCGGAGACCGGCCAGCTCGACTTCGACGCCGAGAATTCAGGGCGCTAGCCCCTGCTTCGTCGGTCCAGGCAACTGGGCGGATTACTCATGATCGAGCCTTAGCTGGCCCCTAGTCTGAGAGCACCAGACCTAAGCGGAGGCACAATCATGGGTAGCACCGTCCGGAGAGGCAGCGCAGAGCGAGGTCGCCGGGGGCCAGCCAGGGCCGCCGTTGCGGTCGCGGCGGCAATCTCGCTGTGGGGAGCCAGCGGCGTCCCGGCCCCACCCGCTGCCGCGTCGGGGCAAGCCACCTACACGCTCGAGATGATCTCCCCCATCACCGCCGAACCGATCTACATCCAACGACCAACCAGAATCGCCAGCAACACCGCTGGCACCCGGTTCATCGCCGAAGGGTACGGCCGGATCATCCGCGTCGATGCGTCCTCCTCCACCGTCGTGTATCGAACCCCGGACTACCCGATCGGCAACGGAACCGACTGGTTCCCCGGGGACATCGCCGCCGACGAGGCCGGGAACCTCTACATCGCCGATCGGGCCGGTCACCGCATCCAGCGCCTCACCCCTAACGGGGACCTGTCAGTGGTAGCCGGGGCTGGCGCTCCGGCGGGAGACCCCGGGGCCGGGTTCGATCCCACGGTGATCGCCGTCGGGCGCGACGGCTTTCTGTACTCGGTCGATGCCGACGCCCGCGAGGTACTCCGCTTCGCTCCCGACGGCACCCCCACCACGATGGTTGACCTATCAGCGGTTCCCGCCAACGCCTCGGGCGAACCGTTCGGCCCGGTAGATGGTCTGGCCATCGATACTTCGGGGGACGTCCACTTCTGTGACCGGGAGCGGATCTTTCTCAGGTCCGGCGACGGTTCGATCGAACCGTTCATCCTGGCCCCCCGCCCGGACCGAGGCTGCTCGAATCTGGGTATCGACGCCTCCGGAGCGGTGTTCGTCACATCGTTCTACGTCCCGTCCTGGGTCTCTATCTTCCCGGGTCCTGCCGCCCCCTATCCGTCCTTCGACACCATGGGTTTCTTTGACACGTCGGTCCGGGGCGACGGCACGATCGACGTGGTCGGGGAGAACTCCGAGGTATTCTCCTTACCCCCGAACGGCTCCCTAACCACCGTCAGTCCCGTTCTCGACTCGGCGGCCGACAGCTACGACCCCATCATGATCTCGCGAGGGGCAGACGGCACCATCCAGATGGCCGAGTCGTCCTGGCACCCCAACTATCCGGTTCGAGAACTAGCGGCGAACGATGCCATCTCGAGAATCACCACCGTCGGCCCGTTCTCCAGGCAGAACCCCCAGGTCTACTCCCTGGCCGTCGGGGCCGACGCCTCCTACCTCATGACCAACGGATACAACGTCATGGGGAACACGGGGGATCCCGCCTGGCAGGGCAACAAGCTCACACGAATCGATGGTGCCTCCGGGGCGGCGGCGTCGAGCGATCTCGGCTACCAGATCCAAAAGGTACACGTCGCCCCTGACGGGTCGTTCTGGTATCAGGTGCACAGCGACTATCCGGGTTTCACCGATCCGGTCCTGGTTCGCCGTGATGCCTCGGGAGGCGAGACCATGATGCTCGGCCAGGGGGTCGGCCCCACCGTCGACGATTACCTCACTGGCTTCGCTTTCGGCTCCGACGGCACCGCCTACTTCACGGAAAATGGAAGTGACGCCATCCACGCGCGGCGACCGGGCGGGTCCTTCGAGGTCCTTACCCATCTGGATGGATTCCCCGTTGACGTAGACCAGTCTGGAAGGGTCCTCGTGGTTTCCGGTGGAGGAGGGTTGGCCTGGGCCGAGACCGACGGAACCATCACCTCGATCCAGGTACCGGGAGGATTCCCCGGGGCAGTGTCCGACGCCGTGGTCGACGGGTCCGATCTGGTGATCCTGGTCAAGGATGGTCTTACCAACCGCGTCGCCCGCCTCCGTCTCAGCGGGGGCGGCCCAACCACGACCGTCACGTCGACCACCGTGCCCACAACAACCGCTCCCTCAACGACCTCGACCACGACCACATCAACCACGACGCCTCCGGTTGACGCCTGCACCCGGGCGATCACGGCCGTTAGCCCGGCGAACCACGTGTAGGGCCTAACCGCCCGGCTCTATATGGCCTACTTCCTGCGTCAGCCCGACGTGGGCGGCTACGACTACTGGTCACAGACCATCGCCTCGGGAGCGAGCGCCCGCGACCTGAGCTGGGGGTTTGCCGAGAGCACCGAGTTCCAGATCCGCTACGCCTCCCTGTCCAACCGGGGATTCGTCGACCTGATCTACGCCAACGTGATGTGTCGCGTCCCGGACGGCGAGGGCTACGACTACTGGCTCGGCCTGCTCAACCGAGGCGAAATCATGCGGTCAGACCTGATGCTCTACTTCGCTGACAGCACCGAATTCAGAGGCATTACGGGGACCCCACCCTAGGAGTCGGGATCCCGGTCACCGCTACCCTCGGCGGCCCGCTCGATAACCCGGCGATACTGGGCCTCCTCCAGTGCGCCGGCTAGCATCCACTGGTCGTCCACCACCACGGCGGGGACCCCGGTCACGTTGCTGTCGATGGCGCCGCGATAGTCGTCCCAGACGGCCCTCAACAGGAGCCCGCCCTCGTCGCTTAGATCGGAGGCAAACTCGTCTCGATCAAGCCCGGCGGACCCGGCCACGTCCAGCATCACAGAGCGCTCCGACACCGTCCGATTCTCGGTGAAGTAGGCGGCAAAGAGGCCCATCGAAAATGCCCGATAGGCGTCGCCCCCCTGCTTTTCTGCCGCCTTCCCGGCGACGGCGGTTGGGATACTGTGGCTGGGCGGCTGGTGCTCGCCGCTCCACCGGTTGAACGTGGTACGGGGCTCCATCGAGCCCGGGCGCTCCCACGAGTCGGTGTAGCGGGCAAACTTCTCCATTGGCCGCTCCTCCGGCTCACCCCGGAGCAGGAACGACTTCCAGACCAGCTCAACGGCGTCGCCGTATTCAGCCTTGAGCGAGTTGAGGCGCACGACCCCGACGTAGCACCAGGGTCAGAGGTAGTCGGAGTAAACGGTCAGCTTCACCATGGGCCCAGTCTGGCCTGCGGGTCGCTCCCCCGCCAATCGGTCCCAGCATCCCCAACCGGCCAACCTGTCCGCGTTGCGCAGTCCCGGACAGGTTGGCCAGTTATGTCGCGGGGTCAGAGCACGCGACATAACTGGGACGGGAAACTGGCTGGACAGTCCCGGAGGAACGCTTAGTATCGACCAATGACCACACCGGCGGCCATCACCGTTACCGACCTCCACCGCACCTTCCAAACCGGCCGCCGTCGACGGCGCCGCGAATCGGTTGCCGTCGACGGGATAAGCCTTGACGTGGCCCCCGGGGAGCGGCTCGCCTTCATCGGACCAAACGGGGCCGGCAAGTCGACCACCATCAAGATCCTTACCGGCCTCCTCCACCCCACATCGGGAACCGCCAGCGTCCTCGGCCTCGTCCCGTGGGTCGACCGCAAACGTCTCGCCATGAGCATCGGCGCCCTCTTCGGGCAACGTTCCCAGCTGTGGGCCGAGCTCCCGGCCGCCGACTCCTACCGCATGCTCGGATCCATCTACGGCCTCGCCGACGACTACCTCGCCCGCCGCGTGGCCGAGCTGGGCGATCTCCTCGACGCCACCGACCTGTTCGGCCAGCCCGTACGCACCCTGTCCCTGGGCCAGCGGATGCGCTGCGAACTGACCGCCGCCATGCTGCACGAACCCCAGATCCTTTTCCTAGACGAGCCGACCATCGGATTGGACCTGGTGGGCAAGAAGCTGTTCCGGGAGCTTCTCGTGCAGCTCAACTCGGAACTCGGCACGACCATCTTCCTGACCAGTCACGACGTCTCCGATATAGAGACGGTGGCGGATCGGGCCGTGATCATCAACGACGGGATCATCATCTACGATGACGCCGTCGCCCGGATGCGCCACAGCCTACTCACCACCAAGACCATCAGGGTTCGCTTCGCGTCCGGGATCAGCGACGCCGAGATCGGTCGCCTGACCGGCGACGGGGTCACCCTGACCGACACCGATCGCGGCTACCTGAGCCTGGAGGTCGAGACCGGGGTCCGCTCCGTCGACTCCGTGATGTCCGAGCTGATGAGCATCGGTCGCCTGGCCGACCTATCTGTCCTGGACCCACCGCTCGAGCACGTCATCTAGGAGATCTACGAGGGTCGGCTGTGACCGCCCTGGACCGGGGCGCCACCACGGCCGCCCCGGCGGCCACGCGCCTCCCATCGGCCCGCCGCCCCGCCGGGCGCGCCTTCGCAATTGCCGCCCGCCGGGCCACGGCCGACCGGGCCTCTCTCGCCATGACCGCCGTCATCTACCTGTTCGTGCTCACCGCCATATCCTCGCTCTGGGCGGCGGTCGCGGGCGATGGCACTATCGGCGGCTACGACTCGACCACGGTCTTCTGGTACATGGTCGCCACCGAGGTCGTGGCGATCGCCGTGCCCCTCCGGCTCCTGGAGCGGACCGGCAACCAGATCGGGTCCGGCGAGATCGCGGCCGAGATGGTCCGGCCGATCTCTCCCCTGCCGATTCGCGCCGCCAACGAGCTGGGAGCGGCCGCCCCCCGCACCGCCGTCTGCCTGGTCCTAGGTCTGACGATCGGCGTCGCCCGATTCGGCCTTCCCCCCAGCCCGGCCGCCGCGGCCCTCGCCGTCCCGTCGTTGTTCCTGGGCGTCGCCCTCACCGTTGTCAACCAGTACCTGTTTGCCGCCACCGCCTTCTGGCTGCGCGACGCCGGCTCGGCCTGGTTCCTCCACCAGAAGGCCCTCTTCATCCTCGGCGGTCTGCTGATCCCCCTGGAGGTCCTGCCGTCGGGGCTCCGAACCGCGGCCTGGCTTACCCCGTTCCCGCTCATGGCCTACGCCCCCGCCCGCCTGGCCTCCGGGTCGTTCGAGCCCTGGCTCCTGGCCGCCCAGCTTGGCTGGATCATCGTCGTCTCGATTGGGGCGGCCCTGGCCTTCCGGCGCGGCGAAAACCGTTTCGTTCGGACGGGGGGCTAACGCGTGCGGGGCTTTCGTGCCACCATGGCGATGGCGTGGCGTGAGGCCTGGTCCAACCTGACCAGCTTCTGGCTCGGCGTTGCCATCATGGTCGTCAACGATGTCGTATGGGTCCTGTTCTGGATTCTCGCCATGCGAGGCCTCGACGACATCAACGGTTGGGATCTGGACCAGATCCTCCTGCTCCAGGCCGTGTTCATGACCGGGGCCGGGGCATCCCTCGGCCTGTTCGGCAACGTACGCCGGATACCGGAGCTGATAGCCACCGGCGGTCTCGACAGCCTCCTGTCCCTGCCCACCTCGGCCCTGCCCCAAGTGCTGGCCCGCCGGGTGTACCCCATCCACGTCGGCGACATCGCCTTCGGGATCCTGCTGTTCGCCGTCCTCGGACATCCCACCCCGACCAGGGTTGGCGTCTTCGTTGTCGCCATTGTCTGCTCGTGCGTGGTCACGACCAGCTTCATCGTGATCGGGGGATGCCTCACCTTCTTTCTCGGCCGGAGCGAGGCCTCCGAGGCATCGTTCCTCGCCCTCCTCATGTTTTCCAACTATCCAATCGACGTGTTCAGCGGACTCATCAAGCTCGCCCTCTACGTGGTGGTCCCAGTGGCCTTCGTTGCCAGCTTCCCGGCCAGTGTTATCGACGAGTTCGACGCTGGGAATCTAGCCATCATGATTGCCGTGTCCGTGGGCCTGTCCACGGTGGCGACGGTGATCTTCCGCCTCGGCCTGCGCCGCTACACGAGCGGGGCGGCCTGGACCAGCACCTAGCCCGACCGTTAACCTGTCCGCAGCGCGAACACCGACAGGTCGCCCCGTTATGTCGTGGTGTCAGAGCAGACGACATAACGGGGGCCTACTAGGCTGGCCCGGTGAGCGATCTGGGCCCCATCATTGACCTTCTAAGAGCTACTTTCGGGATCGAGGCCCACGGGGTCGAGCGACTCGCCGGAGAGTGGGACGAAAACTATCGAGTGGTCACCTCCGGCGGACAGGATCACCTGCTCAAGCTCACCCGTCCGTCGTCCGACCCCGACCCCATATCCATGCAGGACTCCGCTCTCGCCCACCTCGAGGCCCAGGGCCTGGACGCTCCCCGTCACCTCGGCACCGAAACTATCGTCGCCTCCGATGGTGTCCCCCGCCTCGCTCGCCTCCTTTCCTGGATTCCGGGCCAGCTGTGGAGCGACCTGACCCCTGATGGTTCCCTCCTCGAAGCCCTCGGCCGAACGGTGGCGCTGACCGACGCCGCCCTGGCCACCTTCGATCATCCCGCCCTCGACCGCCCCGACCGTTGGAACCTGCTTCAGGCGGACCGGCTTCCACTCCCCGAGCACGGCTGGGCTAACCCCATCCTGGCCGGCCGCGAGCCCCTGCTCGATGCCCTGGCCGAACTGCCCCAGCAACCCATCCATAACGATGCCAACGAGAACAACATTGTGATCCGGGACGCAAAGCGGGACAGGGGTCTGACCCCGTGGGACGCAAAGCGGGACAGGGGTCTGACCCTGATCGACTACGGGGACCTGGTTCGGGGCCCCCGGCTCGTCGGGCTCGGCGTTGCCGCCGCCTACTCCATGCTCGGTCAGGATGATCCGCTCGCCGCGGCGTGCCGGGTGGTCGCCGGGTACCACCACGAGTGCCCCCTCACGCCCTCCGAGCTCGACCTTCTCGACGGGGTCATCCGCCTCCGCCTGGCGATGAGCATCGCGAATGCCGCCGAACTCACGTCCAAGCACCCCGAGAATGAGGACTACCTGTCGATCAGCCAGGCCCCAATCGCTAGCCTCGTCGTCCTCCTGGAGCAGATCGAGCCTGGGCTCGCCACCGCGTCCTACCGCCACGCCTGCGGGTACATGCCAGTCGCCGCCCAGCGCCCGATCGAGGCGTTTCTTGGTTCCGCTTCCTTCGATCCGGCCCCCCTGATCGACATCGACCTGGTGGCCGCCCCGATTATCGACTGGAGTACCGACGCCGACGAACTAGCCGAGCTGCCAACCAACGGGATCGCCCTTGGCCGGTGGCGGGAGAACCGGGCCGTTTACCAGACCGACGACTTCGCGACCCCCTTCGGCGATCGCCGCACTCTTCACATGGGGATCGACGTCTTCGCCCCGGCCGCAACGGTGATCTGCTCCCCGCTGGACGGCGTCGTCCACGCCAGCGAGATCAGGGATCAGCCCGGCGACTACGGCGGCGTCATCCTGGTCGAGTATCGGACGGCGGACCACACCCCGTTCTGGCTCCTCTTCGGCCACCTGCGCCACGCCAGTGCCAACGCCGCCCCGGTCGGCCGCACGGTTCGCGCCGGAGAACCAATCGCCGAGCTGGGTTCGCCCGACGAGAACGGGGGTTGGCCCCCTCACGTTCACGTGCAGATGTACACCGACCTGCTCGGCAAAACCACCGACATCGATGGCGTCGCCAGAGAGAGTCAGGCCGAGGTCTGGTCGTCCGTATCGCCGAACCCTGCCCCCCTGATTATCGGGGCGGACCCGGTTGGCGTTGCCGCCCCGCGCCGCCGGAGCGCCGCCGAGATCGTCAGACGACGCCGGGTCAAGCTCTCTACCTCTCTCTCGACCAGCTACCGCGAGCCCCTCCAGATCGTCCGGGGGGACGGCGCCTACCTGATCGACCGCGACGGCAACCGGTGGCTCGATCTGGTCAACAATGTGGCCCACGTCGGCCACGAGCACGCCCGGGTGGTAGCGGCTCTGACCGACCAGGCGTCCCGGCTCAACACCAACACCCGTTACCTTCATCCCAACATCGTCGATTACGCCGAGCGCCTGACCGGCCTCTTCCCCGACCCTCTCTCGGTGGCCTTCTTCACCAACTCCGGCAGCGAGGCCGTCGACCTCGCACTACGCCTGGCCCGGACCGCCACCGGCCGTACGGGCACCCTCGTCCTCGATTGGGCCTACCACGGCAACCTTAACTCCCTGATCGAGATCAGCCCGTACAAGTTCAATCGGTCCGGGGGCCAGGGGCCGTCGCCTAGAGTCGGGATCTGCGAGCTCCCCGACCCCTACCGGGGGTCACACGGATCCGACGGTCTGGCCTACGCCGAGGCCGTTGGGCACCAGGCCGCGTCCCTGGACGCCGCCGGGCACCCCGCCGCGGCCTTCGTCCACGAATCCATCTCGGGCTGCGGTGGCCAGGTAGACCTGGCACCCGGATACCTGGCGGCTGCCTACCACCACGCCCGGTCGGCCGGTGCTGTGGTGATCGCCGACGAGATCCAGTGTGGCCTCGGCCGCGTCGGCGACGCCTGGTGGGCCTTTGAGGCCCAGGGGGCCATCCCCGACATCGTCACCGTCGGAAAGCCAATAGGTAACGGCCACCCGCTGGGAGCGGTGATCACGACCCCAGAGATTGCCCTGGCCTTCCGCAACGGCATGGAGTACTTCAACACCTTCGCCGGAAACCCCGTCTCGTGCGCCGTTGGTCTTGCCGTGCTGGATGTGGTCCGAGACGAGAGGCTCAAGGCCAACGCCGCCACGGTCGGCAATCGACTCAAGGAGGGCCTGAAGGAGCTGACCAACCGGCACGAGATCATCGGGGACGTCAGAGGAAGGGGCCTCTTCCTCGGGGTGGACCTGGTAACGGATCGCGACACCCGGGAACCGGCCACCGAGCAGGCACCGGAGGCAATCGAGGGACTCAAGGCCCAGGGGATCCTTGCCTCAACCGATGGACCGGGCAACAATGTGATCAAGATCAAGCCTCCAATGGTTCTAACCGCTAGGGAGGCAGACCGGGTGATTGAGTCCCTGGATTCGGTGCTAGCCCGGCTGGGGAAGACGACGAGACACGGGTAAGCACATGGCATGGATAGAGACAATTTCCGACGATAAGTGGGACGGAGCCCTGGCCGAACTCCGTCCCGGCCTGGTTGATCCCGACTGGGGCCGGGTGGATCACATCTTAGGGATCCACTCACTAAGCCCGGCCGCGATGGCGGCCCACGAGGCCCTGTACCGGTCCGCCATGTCCAGCACCAAGACTCTGCGCAAGGTCGAGCGGGAACTGATTGCGGTGGCGGTCAGTACGATCAACGACTGCCACTATTGACTGACGCATCACCGGCGCGGTCTGCGCCGTCTGCTCTCCGACGAGGTTCTCTTCGATGCGATCGACGCTGGCTGGGAGACGGCCCCGATCTCGGATAAGCGTCGGGCCATGCTCACATACGCCGTCAAGCTGACCCGAGCCCCTGGTGAGATGATCGAGGCCGACGTGGCCAAGCTGCGGGCCGTCGGGTTCGGCGACCGGGACATCCTCGACATCGCCGAGGTGGTCGGGTACTTCGCCTACGCCAATCGGATAGCCCAGGGCCTGGGCGTGCCCCTGGAGGAGTGGATCCCCTACTAAGTAGTGTCGCGGGGTCAGGGCAGACGACATGAAGAACGGGTGAAGGGGTACTTCACGTTGGGTTAACGGGCCTTGTGCTTTGATGCCCCCATGAGCATCATGACCCGACTTCTCACTCGAAGGGCCCCCACCGGCAACGACGATCCGGTCCGCCACGTTCTGCGCCGCCTCACCTTCGGCCCCACCGGCGACCAACTCGAGCGCTTCGCCGACACCAGCGTGGACGAAGTAATCCAGGCCCTCCTCGACGACCCTCCGCTTGAGGTTGACCTACCGGATCTCGCCAACTTCGACGACGAAGACTTCGACTATTCGAGCCTCACCCGCTGGTGGTTTCGGATCATGGGGCGTCCCGACGCCGGTGTACACGAGCGCATGGTTTGGTTCTGGCACGGCCTGATCACCTCTAGCCTCGACAAGACCTCACATCCCGACATGGCCGCCCAACACGAGCTACTCCGCCGCCACGCCACGGGCAGTTTTCGCTCACTTCTCAAGGAGATCACGGTCGACGCCGCCATGCTGCTCTGGCTCAACGGGGCCGATAGCTACGCCGACGCCCCGAACGAGAACTACGCCCGTGAGGTGATGGAACTCTTCGCCCTCGGTCGCTTCTCCGGGGCCTACACCGAGGACGACGTGAAGGCCGGAGCCAAGGCCTTGGCTGGCTACTGGGTCGACGAGGAAGATCTCGACGACGCCGGTCGCTCCACCGTGAAGGACAACGAGGACGGCGATGCCTTCCTGGATTACCCGGTGGAGTTCCTCGGTACCAGGGTCCAGACCGCCGACGAGGTCATCGATGCCATCTGTGATCATCCCCAGTGCGCCCGCTACATCGCTGGCAAGGTCTACGAGAACTTCTTCGGGTTCCTCCCGGACGAAGCCAAGACCGACGAACTAGCTGACTCCTTCCGCCGATCCGATCTCGACATAGCGACTCTGGTTCGAGACGTGGTCACCGATCCAGATCTCCTTACCGATCCGCTCGGCCGTCCCCGTAGCCCGGTTGAGTGGGCCCTCGGAGTCGAACGCCTGCTCGGCCTGGAGCTGGAAACGTGGGCGCTGGAGGACCTAGGACAGCTCCCGATGATGCCCCCGAACGTGGCCGGCTGGCCCGGCACCGATCGCTGGGTCTCGGCGGCAGCAATCCTGTCCAAGTCCAACGTCATTGGCTCATACGTCTGGGAGAGTGAGCCACTGGAGTCGGACGATCCGGTAGCCGAGGTGATTGCCAAGGCGGGGCTGGAGACGGTCTCGGCTAGCACCCGATCGGCCCTCAACTCGCTGACCGAGGCCGACTCGGACGAGTACGGCCGTTCCGTGATCCTTTACATGACCATGGCCCTCAGCCCCGAGTTCTCCCTCACCTAGCCCCCAACCGAAGTGTTGCGCTTCGTCCCTGATACCAAACGCAACACCTGCTCAAAGGAACCGACCAATGGCCAAACCGATCTCAAGACGAAACGTCCTCTCCATGCTCGCCGCCGGTGGTGGAGCAGCAGCCCTAGGAGGCTCCCTCTACTACAACGGCAACTCGCCCAAGCCCCGCCCGAGCCACTCGTCTGGTGACGGCCAAGTACTGACCTCGCCCAGCTCATCATCGCCTACCACGACCGCCAGCCCCAACGACCGGTTACTGGTGATTGTGGAGATGCCGGGCGGCAACGACGGCATGTCGATGGCCGTTCCTTACGGTCTCGGCGCCTACTACGACCTCCGAAACGCCACGGCAATCGCCGAGGGGGATGTTCTCCATCTGGACGACGAGATTGGCCTCCACCCCAACCTGGCCAACCTCCACCGCCGCGGTGTAACCCTGGTCGAGGGGGTTGGCAGCTTCAATCCGGACGGATCCCACTTCGAGATGATGTCTCAGTGGTGGGCCGGGGGCCGCGACGGCCTCGAATCGGAGACCGGATGGGTCGGCAGGCTCGCCGATGTGCTTGGCGGAAGCTCCGAGGACGTACGAGCCCTCGCCGTTGGCTACGGCAATCACCCGATTGTGCAGTCTCAGAACGGTTCGGCCCTCGCCATCTCGGGAGCCGATTCGCTGCAGGCCGTAGCCGGGGCCAGTCGCGACGACATCGAAACCTACGCCTTCCAGCAAGCGATCCGCACCATGGCCGCCGGAAGCGGATCGACTGGCATGGACGGTCGCCTGCGCTCCACTCTGGGCAGCGCCCTCGCCTTCGCCGACCGTCTCACCGAACGGTACTCGCTCGACGAGGAGGCCATCATTGCCCAGCGCGAGCAGTTCGGCTACAGCGATTCGTGGCTAAGCAGCTCACTGATGTTCGCCGCCGGGGTGCTCTCCAGCGACGTCGGTATCCGGGTAATCCACGTGGCCATGGAGTCAGAGTTCGATACCCACATCGATCACAACACAACCCACTACGCCTCTATGGCTAACCTCGATACAAGTCTGAACGCCTTCCAGGACGACCTCGAGGCCAAGGGTCTCGGCGAACGGGTCATGGTGATGACGACGAGTGAATTCGGCCGCACGCCGGGTGACAACGGGGGCGGAGGCCTGGATCACGGCACCGCCTCAACCCTGATGCTTTCTGGGCCCGGTACAGGAGGCCGGATTGGCCAGATGCCGTCCCTAAGCGACTTCGACGAGAACGGCGACTTCAAGGCCAACGTGGCTTTCGAATCCTACCTATCCGGGGTCATGCAGGACTGGCTAGAGGTCCCAGCCGGTGAGGTATTCGGCGACGTCGAGCCCCTTAAGGTTCTGTAGGGGCCAGGGGCCTGAGTCAGCGGAACTACCGGTTTGGCCATTGTCCACTAGCTCAATCTGGCCCGATGAGCCATAATAGGGGTAGTCGACTCGGCCACATCGACCGCACGAATGAGTCGTCGCTGGGAGTGGAACGGCCCCTTGGCCCCCAATCTCCCTCGTGCCCCAGCAGGAACACACCAATGTCGGAGCAACTCTCTTACCGTCATCGGGCGACTCCGGATCGGGTGACTCAACGTCGGCGCGCCCCAGTTGGGCCGCGGAAACATCCGATCGGGCCTCTCATCCACCGGATCTTTGGCACCATGGAGGCGGTACGAATTGAGGCCTACGACGGAACCAGCGTTGGCCCAGCGGACGCTCCAACCCTGATCCGGATCACGTCCCCGGAATTCTTCAATCAGATCCTCATCGCTCGGGCCAGCGAACTCTCTTTCGGCCGATGCTACGTGCTGGGCTACCTGGACGTCGAGGGGGATGTCTACGGCGCTCTCGCCCTGCTGGATAGGGTCTCCTCCCTCCCAATCGACCGCCAACTGCTGCGAGACGCCGCCGAGGTGATCGACATACGCGACCTATCCCGCTCCCTCCTGCCGCATCGGCGTCAGATCCCACCCGAGGAGATGCGGCTAACCGGACGGCTCCACAGTCGCGGCCGCGACGCTCAGGCCGTATCAAGCCACTACGACGTCTCGAACGAGTTCTACCAGCTCTTCCTCGACCCAACCATGACTTACAGCTGTGCCCTGTTTGGGGCCGAGGGGGATGAACTGGAGGCCGCCCAGCGAGCCAAATACGATCTCATCTGCCGCAAGCTCGCCCTCAAACCGGGACAGCGACTGCTCGATATCGGCTGCGGATGGGGCGGCATGGTGATCCACGCTGCGCGGTACTTCGGGGTTACGGCCGTCGGTATCACGCTCTCCGCCGAACAGCGGGACCTGGCCGAGGAGCGCGTAGCGTCCGCTGGCCTCACCGACCGAGTAGAGATCCGCCAGCAGGACTACCGAGACGTGGCCGACGACCCGTTCGATGCCGTCTCGTCGATCGGCATGTTCGAGCACGTTGGCCAGGAACAGCTCGAATCCTACTTCGGCCAGATCTACTCCCTCCTCACCCCCAGGGGGCGCCTGCTCAACCACGCGATCAACCGATCGGCCAGCCGGACAAGGGCCCAGATAGATTCGAATGGGTTCATGGCCCGATACGTCTTTCCCGACGGGGCGTTGCTTGAGGCGGGCCAGGTGGTTTCCGCCATCAACGCCTCC
The DNA here is from genome assembly GCA_034780735.1 of Hyalogyrina grasslei. Lineage (NCBI taxonomy): Eukaryota > Metazoa > Mollusca > Gastropoda > Hyalogyrinidae > Hyalogyrina > Hyalogyrina grasslei. Next base: position 29,580 of record JAUZSW010987650.1, read on the forward strand.
GGGCTTGAGGTCCGGCACCTAGAATCCCTCCGCGAGCACTACGCCCTCACCCTCAGGGAGTGGGTGCGTCAACTCGAAGCCAACTGGGACCGCGCCGTCGAAGCAACCTCCCTTGGCCGGGCCAGGGTGTGGCGTATCTATATGGCGGGGTCGGCCCTCGCCTTCGAGACCAACAAGCTCAGCCTCTCCCAGATTCTGGCGGTCAAGGCGAACGACGGGGAATCCGGATTCGGGCTCAGGCCAGGCTGGTAACCCCCAGCAATCCGGACGGCCAAGGCCAACCTGTCCGCGTTGCGCAGACGCAGACAGGTCGCAGCCGGGGAATGCTCCGGGGGCTACGGTGGTTCATGCCTTACGCCCGGTAGTCAGCTCCGGGTCCGAAGCGAATCGACCGTTCGCCTAAGCCGCAGGAGTCCTAGTGAAACCTATCTCGCTCGCCCAATGGAGCACCCTGGCCGATCGCCATCCAACCGGGGCTCTCATTGGCAACGTCGATCTGGTGATCGTCCGAACCGACGAAACGGCCTCGGTTCTATACGGACGGTGCCTGCACCGCGGCGCCATGCTGGCCGACGGACACGTCTCCGGCGACGACCTGATCTGCGACCTTCACGGCTGGGACTACCGCATCGAGACCGGCATCAGCGCCTACAACAACTCCGAGCAGCTCAAGGCATTCACGTCCTGGGTGGAGGACGACTCGGTCATGGTCGACGGCGACGAGATCTCCGCCTGGGAGCTTGACCACCCCCAGCCCTACAACCGGGACTCATACCAGGGTGACTACCAGGATCATCACGGGGCCGAAGAGGAGCCCCACGTCGGCCTCATCCGCAGCCTCGCCAGCAACGGCCTGACCCGGACCGGCCACCACGGCCCGGTCGCCTCGATGGGTGTCCCCCGCAGTCAGCTCCCAGAGTGGGACGATATCCAGTTCCTGACCGCCCAGCTCGCTCGCCGTCCCCTGCTCGACTACGAGCCGGTCTCCACCAACACCATCATCGGCCCCGGCGCCGCCAAGCCGCTTGAGCTCGATATCCCCCTCTTCGTTTCCGATATGAGCTTCGGGGCGCTCTCGGAGGAGGCCAAGCTGGCTCTCGCCGCCGGCGCCGACGGGGCTGGCACCGGGATCTGCTCGGGTGAGGGGGGCATGCTTCCCGAGGAGCGCGCCGCCAACCCCCGTTACTTCTACGAGCTGGCTTCGGGGCAGTTTGGGTGGTCGATAGACAAGGTTCGTGACGTGGCCGCCTTCCACTTCAAGTTCGGCCAGGGGGCCAAGACTGGGACGGGCGGACACCTGCCCGGCAAGAAGGTAACCGGGCGGATTGCCGAAGTCCGCGAGCTGGAGCCCGGTACCGACGCCATATCACCCGCCACCTTCCCCCATCTGATCACGACCGCCGACTACACCGAACTGGCCGACCAGGTTCGCGAGGTGTCCGGCGGCATCCCCATCGGGGCCAAGCTGTCGGCCCAACACATCGAGGCCGACATCGATGCCGCCCTGGCCATCGGAGTCGACTACATCATCCTCGACGGTCGCGGCGGGGGAACCGGCGCGGCCCCCAAGATCTTCCGGGACAACATCTCGATACCCACAATCCCGGCCCTGGCCCGGGCTCGGCGTCACCTGGATCGGATCGGGGCGTCGGACGTAACCCTGGTGATCACGGGAGGGCTGCGGGTCCCCGAGGACTTTGCCAAGGCGCTCGCTTTGGGCGCCGATGCTGTGGCCCTGTCCAACAGCGCGATGCAGGCCATTGGGTGCATCGGGATGAGGGCCTGCAACACCAACGCCTGCCCGGTCGGGATCGCTACCCAGAGGGAGGATCTGCGGAGCCGCCTGATCATCGCCGAGGCCGCCGAACGGCTCACCCGCTTCTTCGGTGCCTCGGTCGACCTGATGTCGGTGCTGGCCCGAGCGTGCGGACACGACTCGCTGGCCGGTTTCTCCGCCGACGATCTGACCACCTTCGACCGCAACATGCACCACCTATCCGGCATCGCCTACGGGGGCATCGTCGACTAGGACCTGTCGCGGCCTCAGAGGACGCGACAGGTTGGAACCCACCAAAGGAACTCCCATGACTCATACCGTTCACAACGCCAGGGCTGAGGCCCAGGCCATCGTTGGGCGCTCGTTTGACCCGCGAGTGCTCGAACCGTCACCGCCGACCGTGACGAAGGAGCCGTTCTTCGCCGACGATCCAGCCGCCGCTGGTCAAGTCCGAGACGGCGCCACCCTAATCAGCCCAGCTCCCGGTGACGGGACAATCGAGTGGGAAGCATGGCTGGCCGACAACTCCGACCGGGCCGAATGGGCCGCCGAGAGGTGGCTGGCTGGCCCCCGCCGTCTGCCATCCCTCCCCGCCGACTTTGTGACCGCCCGCACCAACATGCACCGCCTGGCGTCGACCGTCATCGCCCCGGTCCGCTTCGTCGCCAACACCAAGTTCGGTCTCCGCTACACCCTTGACGGGTTCGGTACCCCGTTCTTTGGGGACGACCGCCAAATTCGAGTGGCGGACGGGCAACTCATAGACCAGGACGGCGACACCGTCCGGTCGACCCCAATCACCACCCTGGCCGCGGCCGCCGAATTCTTCGGCTCCGAGATCGACCCCGATACCGCCACCGAGCACGACTCTCCCCCGCTCGGCGACGTCAACGAACCGCTCGGCGTCACCCAGATCCACACCGATTTCGCCGGGGCCTGGTTTGGCATGGCCATGGCCGCGTTGGAGCGGCTGCGAGGAAGCTCGGTGGACCCGGGACGAGTCCAGCTGTGGCCCGGCCACTTCGATCTGGCCACCGAGGCCGGCACCGAGGACAACCGTGCCAGCTACGGGGCGTTGCTCGGTGACGCGGCCATCCCCGAGCCGTACCTCTACGTGTCGCTTTGGTACGCCGATCAGGCCAACACAGCCAAGGTCGAGCTAGATGCCGACTCGTTCTCCGGGGCTGTGCTACGGCTTAGCGACTTCGTGGCCGACGTGGATCCGGTCTACGTGGCCGCCGGATTCTGGTCGTCCTTCCACGACGGCCTCCACGCCTAGCCGGTTATGTCGTCTGCTCTGAGACCACGATATAACTGGGCCCAACCTGTCCGGGTCTGCGCAACGCGGACAGGCTATACAGCGTCCATCGGCGAGCGGACGAGCGGGTAGGCCAGGCCAGCCAACACAATCACGGTTCCGACGATCGACAGGGCCGACGGCCGCTCCCCCAGGAACAGCCAGGCCGCGCCGAGGCCAACAGGCGGCACCAGCAACGAGAACGGCGCCACCGTCGAGGCCTCGTAGCGCGACATCAGCGAACTCCAGGTCCCGAACCCCAGGAATGTGGCGGCGAAAGCCAGGTAGACGATCGCCCCAACTCCCCCAAGGTCGATCCGGCTCATAGCCTCACCGATCCGGTCCGGCCCCTCCACAACCAACGACAGCAGTAGCATCGGCACGGGCGGAACGAGGCTGGCCCACACGATCACCGATAGACCGTTCGCAGGCCCGGCCCGACGGGTGGCGATATTGGCCAGACCCCAGGATGCCGCTCCCATAATGGTCAGCACGAAGCCGTCCAAATCCAGCCGCTGGAAGACGTCCAGCCCGAGCACGGCCAAGCCCAGAGTGCTCACCGCGGCACCGACTAGCTGGCGTGCCGACGCCCTCTCCCCCAACAGGATCGCCGCGAACAGCAGGGTGAACGCCGCCTGGGCCTGAAGTACCACCGCCGCCAATCCGGCCGTCATGCCCCGGTCAATCGCCACAAACAGGAAGCCAAACTGGCCAATCCCGATCGCGGTTCCGATGGCAACCAGGCTTCCCCACCCGATGCTAGGACGCGGCACAAACCAAACCCCTACCGCCGCCACCAGGGCAAACCGCAGGGCGACGAGGAGGAGGGGCGGATACGAATCCAGCCCCACCCTTATCACCACAAAATTGACGCCCCAGATGAGGGCAACCGCTACGGCGGACAGGGTGTCACGGCGACTAAGCGTGGCGGAGGGAGAGGACGGCATCGGGCCAGTATCGCCGGTTACCTACGTAAAGAGAAGTTCTGACCTCTACTACCAACGATAAGGTTTGCTAATGGAACTCAACAACGGCAGGGTTCGCTGCTTCGTCGAGGTGGCCGGACGGGGAACCGTTGCCGCGGCCGCCCGCTCCCTCGGCTACACCGGTCCGGCGGTCTCGCAGCAGATCACCAAACTAGAGGCCGAGATGGGCAAGGCCCTATTCGATCGAATCGGAGGGCGTCTCGTGCTGAACGAGGCCGGGCAGCGGTTCGAGCCACTTGCCCTCGAGATCATCGACTCGATCGAGCGGGCCACCGTGACCATGGGGATCGATATTCCTTCCAGCCGCCCAATCGTGGTCATGGGATTTCCGTCGGCGGTGTTCGCTCTGGTCGCCCCCGCCCTGCCCGTCCTTGGTTCCACGATGGCCGCTCCCATCATCCCAATCGAGGCGGAAGACGCCGAATCTCTAAGCGAACTAAGCCTGGGCAACGCCGACATCGCAATCGTTCAAGAGCACAGCCACCTCCAAGAACACAGCAATCTCCAGAAACGCGGCCATCTCCAGAAACGCGGCCATCTCCAAGAACGCGGCCACCTCCAAGAACACCAGCGACCCGGCGGCCCTCGACACCATCGATTCGTCTACCATCACCTCCGCTCAGATCCTATGGTCATCATCGTGTCGGATCAGATCAGCCCCGGGCCGACATCTCTGGGCCAACTGTCCGAAGCCGGCTGGATCGTGAGCAGCGCCGGCACGCCCTGCCAGGAATCGACAATGGCCGCCTGCCTCCTCGCCGGATTCGAGCCCCGCATCGCCGCCCGCGTCGACGAGCTCCGCAACACGATGACCCTTGTGGCCGCACTGGGGGCGGTGTCCCTGGTTCCCAGGATCGCCTTACCCGATCGCCTCGACGGCATCCGTATCGCCGACATAGATACTGGCATCACCCGCGAGATCTACGCCGTCACCCGAGCATCATCGGACGATCATCTGACCCGACCCATCATCGAAGAGTTCACCCGAGATGAGGCCCGACCAACGATTCGCGACGGCCAGCGTCCCCGTCTAAGCGCGACCACTCTTCGTTCACCAAAGCGCTCCTAACCCAACAATTATCCGAAGCGGACATGGCCACGAGATACTGGAGGCATGACTACCTCTTCCGCCTCACTGATCCTGAGCGTCCTCGACCAGTCGCCCATCCCGTCGGGCCATACCGCCGCCGAGGCCCTGGCCAACACCATCGACCTGGCGCGCCGAGCCGAGGCCATGGGGTACCACCGCTACTGGGTGGCCGAGCATCACAACTCGACCGGGCTGGCGGGAGCAGCCCCGGAGATCATGATCGGGGCCATCGCTGCGGCCACCGAGAGCATCCGGGTCGGCTCGGGCGGGGTCATGCTGTCCCACTACGCCCCGTTCAAGGTCGCCGAGACCTTCCGCACGCTCGCCACCCTCTACCCGGGCCGTATCGATCTCGGGGTCGGCCGGGCCCCCGGCTCGGATCAGGTGACCATGTATGCCCTGGCCCCGGGCCACAAGCCCCAACCGGTGGGCGACTACCCGGACGCCCTGAGCGACCTAGACAGCTGGCTCCACGGCCAGCTGCCAGCCGATAGCCCGTTCGCCGGACGCGTCAAGGCTCTCCCCGCCTCGGACTGCGAAGCCCCCGAGCTTTGGGTCCTAGCCTCAAGCGCCGACTCCGCCCGCTTCGCCGCCGAACGGGGGCTCCCGCTCTCCTTCGCCGACTTCATCACCGCCGGTGACGGCCCCGCCATCTGCGAATCGTACCGCCGCCAGTACGAGCCGTCGGACCGTCATCCCAAGCCGAGGGTGTCGGTCGGGGCCGGGGCAATCTGTGCCGCGACCGGCGAGGAGGCCGAGCGCCTGGCCATGAGCGTGAAGGCGTGGCGCCAGCGCGGCCTGAACGGCCCCATCCCGTCGCTCGACGAGGTGGACGCCGCCGGAACCAGCCCGCTCTCGGTACGGTCGGCCCGCAAGAAGATGAGCGTCGGAGACCCGGCCACCGTCAAGTCCGAACTCACCGAACTGGCCGACGCCTACGGGGCCGAGGAGCTGATCCTGTTCTCTATTGTGTGTGATCACGAGGCCCGGGTTGAGGGCTATCGGCTTATCGCCGACGCCTTCGGGTTGTTGAGCCACTAGCTGGTGCCCGTCGCCTCGCTCTAAAGGGGCCACCCCAACGGGTCGATACTCTGGCGTGATCCAGGCGCACCACAAGGCGGGTATGCCCAACCTGCTCAAGTCCTCCCTCACCGCCATCGGGGTACTGGGCCTCCTTGCTGTCCCGGTTGCCTCGTTTGCCGCGGCCACCCAACCCCTGCCCGATGCCGCGGCGGCAGAGATCGTGGCAGACGCCCCCATCGCCGACGAGGATCTCGACGCAGCGATCATCAGGACCAGCCAGTTGACCGAGGCCAGTATCACCACCACCACGGAGACCAGCGGCACTCTGGGCGCCTCCCTCACCGTTCGGCTGGACGGCGACAACTGGCAGGCCACCGTCGCTGGATCCGACCAGCCCCGGCCCGACGTCATTGTTGTTGACGATGTCATTGTTGTTGTTGACGAAGTCATTGTCGTTGACGATGTCATGTATCTGCTCGTGGACGAAGCCTGGTCGGCCGCCCCGATGCTGGCCGAGTTCGACTCCGAGCCCGCCCTCCGAGAAATGCTCGCCAGCACCGAGCTACTGGTCGCCCTCCCCCTGCTGGATCTGGGCGGAAGCGGAACCCATCGATACGCCCTCGACTGCGCCACCTTGCCCACGGGTTCGGCCCCTGGCCCGTGGACCAACGAATGCGAGTCCGGCTCGGAATCCGAGTTCGAGGTCGATCCGGATCTTGGTCTCCTAACCCGTATCACCCGCCGGATCACCGTCGAATCCGACATGGGGGTGCTCACCCAAACCGTCGTCACCACCGACATTGATCCCTCCCCCGCCGACTCCCGCATCACGGCCCCCGCCAACCCCGACTGGTCCGGCTACCGGTGTTTGGCCACCAAGCTGGGAGCCGATCCGGACGACCCCGCCGCCATGAACACCGCCGTGGCAGGCATGAGTGCCGACTCCGTCATCGAGCTCTCGCTCACCTGCCCCTAGACCCGCCGCTAGCCGATCAGCGGCAGGACCACGGCGTCGTCGTAGTTGGATCCGCACAGGACCACAACGCTCACCTCGCCGGAGAGTCGGGAGGCGATCTGCTCGAACCCGGCCAGGGCCAGTGCGGCCGCCCCCTCCACCAGCTGGTGCTCCTCCAGCGCCAGACCCCGCAGGCTCCGGGCGATCTCGTCCTCGTCGCAGTAGACAACCTCGTCGACCGCGGCCATGGACATTGGCAGGGTCAGGCTGCCCTCATCCACCCCGCCCGCGACCCCGTCGGCCAGAGTCTTGCGGTGCTCGGTCTCCACCACCGTGCCGGCGACCATCGAGGCGGCCAGCGCTGCGGTGTTCTCGGCCGCCACACCAATAATGCGGGTGTGGGGGGAGAAGCTCTTCATCACGGCCCCGATACCGCTGATCAGGCCGCCGCCGCCCATGGCGACGAAGACGTTGTCAATGGAATCGTGCTGGGACAGCAGCTCGATGGCAACGGTGCCCTGGCCAGCGATCACGTCCGCATCGTTGTAGGGAGACATGTACTCGAGACCGTCCTCCTCGCCCGCCAGCGCCCGGGCGTGCACCTCGGCGGCCCCCGGTTCGCTTCCGTGCTGGATGACGGTCGTTCCGAACGATTCGATCTTGGCCAGCTTGGCCTTGGCCACCGTCTCCGGCACGACCACCGTAAGCTCTCGCCCGTAGTTCTGGGCGGCCAGCGAGGCGGCAATCCCGTGATTACCCGAGCTCGCCGTTATCAGCCGGGCGTCGCCCTCCATGCTCGAAATCTTCGAACTCGCCCCCCGGATCTTGAACGAGCCGGTCAGCTGGAAGTTCTCCGCCTTGAAGAACAGATCGGCCCCGTAGCGGGCGCCAATGGTCTTGGACGGGAGCAGGGGGGTCTTATAGATCTGCCCGGCAATCCGGCGGTAGGCGACGGTTGACCGAGCGGCGGAGCCGGTCAGGAGGGGGTTCTGGGTTGGTGTCATGATCTAGTTTCCTCGGGGTCTTGGGTTCGGTTCAAGCGTGGGCTAGGGCGTGCTGCTCGAGGGCCGTTCGTGCTATCGCGATGTCCTGGCTGCCGAGGCCGGTCAGGTCGGCGATCGTGATCTTATCCGGGGCGATGCGCCCAGCCGCCCGACCCGAGATGACGTCCCCGAGCTCACGCTGGCGCTCCGCCGAGAGCAGGCCACGGGCGCTGGCGGTGGAAGCCTCACCGTGATCCAGGCACTGTTCGGAGCTATCCATAACCAACACGTCGGCCCGGGCCACGAGCTCGGCCTCCAGCTCCTGTTTCCCTGGGGCGTCGGCCCCCGACGCCGTGATGTGGGTGCCCGGCGCGATCCAGGCCGTCCGGACGAGCGGTTCGGCGCTGGGCGTGGTGGTCATCACGATATCCGAGGCCCGACACAGCGCTTCCAGGTCGTCCTGCTGGGCAGTGTCGAGGCCCGCCTGTTGCAGTTCGGTGACCAGGACCGCAGCCTTGTCCGGCGATCGGCCCCAGACCGCGAACTCTGGCTGGCGATCGGCCAACAGCTCGACCAGGCATAGGGCCTGGTAGCGGGCCTGGATTCCCGCACCAACGATGCCAATGCGTCGGGCGTCGCTCCGGGCGCACGCCTCGGTAGCCACCGCCGCCCCGACCCCGGTGCGAAGATCGGTTAGGTACCCCTCGTCGGCCAGGATGGCGTTCACCCCGCCGGTCCGGGCGGATAGGACCAGCACAATTCCGTTGCTTGACGGCAGGCCAAGCGAGGGATTGTTGTAGAAGCCCGTCGCCACCTTGATCACGAACACCTCGTCGCCGGAGATGTAACCGTACTTGATGTGGCAATCGCCGTTGGATTCCGGAAAGCCCAGGTAGCCGACGGGCGGCAGTTCACATCGCCCGTCGGTAACCGCCACGTAGGAATCGCGGATCGCGCCGAAACTGTTGGAGGGCCGAACCAGCTCCTCCAGTTCGGACTTGCTCAGAGTCAGGATTGGTGTGTTGGTCACCTTGGTCCAGTCGCACTAGTAGAGGCTCCAATATAGGCGGCCCCGCCGGGAACCATTTCGGCGAAGAACCGCCGGAGCCTGTGGTCTCCCCTGCCACCGGCCACCCGGTAGATAGGCTGTAGCCCACCCGGAGGCCGTGTTAGAAACAGACTGAACACACACCCAGCTTGTCAATCAAAGTCTGGGCAGACCCATCCTCGCCCCAAGTTTCGATGTTGTGAGGCGCAGCCGAGCAACTCGGTTAGAGACGAGCAAAGCGAGGAACGGCGGCGTCACCGTCGGTTCCGACCCGAGTATCCGGGCCGTTCGTGCCAGTAATAGTACACGCCGATAACGGAACTATCTGAACAGTGACCGTCGCCGTGGAACACAGGCCACCCTCGTCACAAACCTGATAAGTGAACGTCGTCTAGGTCACGGCGGTGAGCGAAGAATCGTCAACGCTGTACGACACAACCCACTGGCCATCAACCTCGACCACCACGGCCGATCCGAGTGTAGGATCGGTGGTGACGGTCAGCGATGACTCAGACAGATCACCATCCGGATCAGTGTCGTTACCCAACACATCAATGTCGACACTGCCACCATTCAAGACCGTGGCCTCGTCATCAACGGTCACCGGAGGCGACACGCCAGGGCCCGGATCAACCGTCACAAACCCGACCTCCACCGTGGTTGAGTTACCGGCAAGATCGGTAGCGGTGGCTCGATGGGTCCAAGCCCCGTACTGGCCGCCACTGGCTGGTGGGATCAGTTCGGTGACACAGTCGCCGTCGACGCCCGAGACCTCATCAACGCCCGAGACCTCATCAGTAACGACACACGTCGGCTCGGGGAAAGCACCGTTTTCGAATACCTGCCCCTCAACTAGGCCCTCCACCGCCATAGACGGGGCGGTGTGATCCACCACGAACGAGGCTGACAAGGCCGTCGAGTTGTAGTGCCCGTCAAGGGCCAACAACACCAGGC
>JAUZSW010998761.1:0-39640 GCA_034780735.1 Hyalogyrina grasslei
GGCCAGACCGAGCCGGTGATCCTCCTCGCCACCGACGGATACCACTACGGGGGGAAGACCTTAGACTGCTTGGGGCGCCTGGCCGAGATCGAGGCGGCGTTGCCGACGGTGAGGCGGGTCGTGGTGGTTCCCAACCTCGCCGAGAACCCGGACCTGTCGGGGCTCAACCATCCTGTTTCCTGGTCCGGCATCATGACCGAAGAGGAGGGGGCCGAGCTTGTCTTCGATCGCCGCCCAGCCGATCATCCCCTCTACATCCTCTACTCGTCGGGCACTACGGGAAAGCCCAAGTGCATTGTCCATCGAAGCGGCGGCGTCCTGCTCAAGCACCTGGCCGAGCAGCAGCTCCAGTGCGACGTGCGCGCCGGTGACCAGGTATTCTACTTCACAACCTGCGGCTGGATGATGTGGAACTGGCTGGTGTCCGCTCTCGCCACTGGCGCCACGATCGTACTCTTTGACGGTAGCCCGGTACATCCGACTCCCGACATGCTCTTCGATCTGGTTGATCGGAATAACCTGAGCCTGCTTGGGGTGTCGGCCAAGTTCATAGACTCCTCGATGAAGGCCGGGTTGCGGCCAACGGACTCCCACGACCTGGTGTCGCTTCGGGCTATCTGTTCCACCGGGTCGCCCCTGTCCCACGAGGGCTTCGCCTGGATCTACGAAGCGGTCAAGGCCGACGTTCACCTGGCATCGATTGCCGGGGGAACCGACATGGTCGGTTGCCTGGTGGCGGGCGATCCTACCAAGGCGGTATTCGCTGGTGCCATCCAGCGGCCGACCTTCGGCCTAGATATCGGGGTACTCAATCCCGACGGCACCCCGGCCGGGGTCGGAGTCAAGGGCGAGTTGGTATGCCGAAATCCGTTCCCTTCGATGCCGCTAGAATTCTGGGGGGATCCCGACGGGGCCCGCTACCAGGCGGCCTACTTCGACAAGTTCGATGGGATCTGGGCTCACGGCGACTTTGCCTCGTGGACACCCGAGGGAGGCATCGTCATCCACGGGCGATCCGACGCCACCCTCAACGCTTCGGGAATTCGTATCGGGACGGCCGAGATCTATCGGGTGGTCGAGGGTTTCGCCGAGGTCGCCGAGGACATTGCTGTCGGGCAGGAGTGGGAGGACGACACGCGAATCGTCCTATTCGTGCGCCTCGCTGAGGGGGCGGTTCTCGACGACGAGCTGGCGGCTTCCCTCCGCGGCGAACTCCGTAAGCGTTGTTCGCCCCGGCATGTCCCGGCCGTCATCCGCTCGGTTGCCGACATCCCCCGAACTCGATCCGGCAAGATCGTTGAACTGGCCGTAACTGACGTGATCCACGGCCGCTCCGTGGCGAACATAGAGGCGCTTTCGAATCCCGAGGCCCTTGACCTGTTTGACCTGGGCTAGCTCTCCTGGGGGCCGAGCTTGACCCCGGACAGGGCGGCGCTGGTAATCATGGACGGAAGGTTTCTCATGAGGTGGTTCGCGGCCAGCCGTCTGGGCAGGCCCACGTAGGAACGGTTCTTGGCCACTGCCTCGACGGCCAGGCGGGCGATGCGTTCGGGGCTCATCGTGGGGATCAGGCGGAGGCGCCGGAGCCGGACGAGCATTTCGGACAGCTCATCGGCCTCCTCCAGGGTTTCCCACATCCGGGTGTCGACCGGTCCGGGGGCGATCACCGTGGTTCGTACACTGGTGTCCTTGAGCTCCATGGCCAGGGTGGCAGCGAAGTTGGTCAGGCCAGCCTTGGAGGCGGCGTAGGGGGCCATGCCGGGGAACCCCGTGGTCCCGGCCAGGGAGCTGGTAAAGAGGAGGTGTCCGTGTCTGCGTTCTAGCATCCCGGGTAGCACGGCCCTGGTTAGCACCATCGGCACCTCAAGGTTTAGGCGGCTTACGGCCCGGATCTCGTCGACGCTGGTGGCCGGGAAGGTTGAGCTGGTCTCTATTCCGGCGTTGTTGACCAGCACCTCGATGGGGCCGACCCGTTCCTCGACTCGACCGATCAGTTCGTCGGTTGCGGTGTCGTCCGCCAGGTCAACGGGGAACGCCGTTCCGCCCAACTCGGCGGCGAGTGTTTCGAGAGGGCTAGCAGAGCGGGCGGCCAGGGACACCCGGGCGCCAGCCTTAGAAAACTGTCGGGCCATCGCCGCCCCGATCCCTCTGGAGGCGCCGGTGATGAGTACGTGGGCTGAGTCAAGGTCCATTTCTCCCGACCCTAGGCCAGGGGCCAGCTCTTAGCCAGACGACCGGCCCCTCGGCGGTGAATCCTGGGCGAGAATCGAATAGGATCTGGCCATGACGAACAAGGGAATCTCGGTCAAGGCGCCTGGATCCTCGGCTAATCTGGGCCCGGGGTTCGATGTGCTGGGAATGGCTGTTGATCTGTACTGTGTGGCCAGCGACCACGGAGAAGGTGAGGCGTGCGGTAGCGAGCACATCGCCCGAATCGCCTACGAGGCGGCGGGAGGCACCGGTCCGATCTGGTTCGATTTTGATCTTCCCCCAAGTCGGGGTCTTGGTTTCTCTGCGGCGGCGCGGGCGGCGGGTGCGGTACTAGCCTTCGTCCAGGCGGGATACTCGCTGGAAGACGCCCGCGAGCCCGCCTACTCAGTGGTCCTAGATCTGGAGGGCCACGGCGACAACGCGGCCCCGGCCGTGTTCGGGGGCATCCAGATCACCGTTGGTGACATAAGGTTTCCGGTCTCGGCCCCGTTCCCGGCTGAACTCCTGTTTTGGGCCATGGAGGCCAGGACCCTCACCGACGAGTCACGGGCCCGGTTGCCGGAGTTGGTACCTAGGGCCGACGCGGTGTTCAACGCCGGTCGGGTGGCTCTCCTGGTTGCTTCCATCTACGAGGGTGACCCGACCCGTCTGGGCGTCGCGACCCAGGACCGCCTTCACCAGGACATCCGGTTCCTGGCTCGGCCGCGGTCCAAGGAGACGATCGACGCGGTGATGGCGGCGGGGGCACTGGGGGCGTGGTTGAGTGGCTCGGGTCCGACCGTCGCAATCGCGTGCCGACCGGGCGAACGCGAGGAGATCGCCAGGGCGTTGTCCGACGACGGTCAGATATTCCGCCTCTCAGTCGACCAAGAGGGTTGCACTCTCGTATAGACGCTGGCCCGAGTCCGAAGGGATTTGGCGTTGTCCTTGTCCGTGCCGTCTAGTTCGCTATTATGTGGCTCAAAGAGGAGAACCCATGCACATCATGATCGCGACCGACGGACACGTAAGCCCAAAGAAGGGGGCCATTGCTGCGGCCAAGCTGGGGGAGGACGGCAAGGTGACCGTGCTCACCGTCGTCGAGGTGCCCCGGAAGTTGTTGGGGGACATGAGGGAGGCGGCAACGGGAGCGGGTCGAGACGATGCCGCCACCAAGCTCCTAGTCGATCACTACAGCGTCCCCAGCGATGCCGCCACCAAGAAGCCAACGGGTTGGATCGGTGATGATGCCGCCATAGCGCAGTACGTAAAGTCCCGCACGATGGACGCCACCGTACAATTGGTCGAAGCCCTCGACGAGGCGGGTATCGAGCACGAGGTTGTGTCGATTGAGTCCGAGGAGGTGGCGCAAACGATCATCGACGAGGCCAATAGCTCCGATGTCGATATTCTGGTGATTGGCACCAGAGGCCTAGGCCGTTTTGAGGGCCTGCTGGGTTCGATCTCGACGAAGGTAGCACGCCGGGCCCACTGCTCGGTTCTGCTGGTTCGCTAGCGCCTATTGGTTCGTTAGCGCAGCCGGTCGGGAAGTACGTCGGCTAGTTCGAGACCCGAGCCATCAAAATAGTCCGAGACCCGGCCATCGATGATCAGGTCGGCCACCAGGCGGCCGGTACCGGGTGAACTCTGGATGCCGGTTCCCCCCTGCCCGACACACCAGAAGAAGCTGGGCCGACCCGGGTCCGGGCCGATCACGATGGTGTCGTCGGGGGCGAAGGTTCTAAGCCCGGCCCACGAGGAGGTCACCGAGCGGATACCGAGGGTGGTCGCCTCGTTGATGCGCTCGATGGCGATCGCGATGTCGATCTCTTCGGGGCGGGCGTCGCACGGCTCGCTGAGCGTCTCGTCGGCCGGGGAGCACAGAAGCTGGGGCCCGTCGGGCTTTACGTACCAGGCGTGATCGGCCTCCGCCACGAGCGGCCAGCCGGCCGAGTCATCCGAGGGGCTCATCACCATGAACGCGGTGCGGCGGAGCGGGCGGAGGCCGAGGGGCGCCACGCCAGCCAGGGCAGCCAACTCGTCCCCCCAGGCTCCGGCCGCGTTGATCAGGATGTCGGCGACGTAGGAGGACGGTCCGGCCTGGATTGCCCATTCCCCCCGGGCCCAGTCGAGGTGGGTCACCCTTTCGCCGGTAACCACGCTGCCGCCCAGGGCCCGATAGCCCCGTAGGAAGCCCTGGTGGAGGGCGGCTACATCGATATCGGCGGAATCGGGCTCGATTGCGGCCCTGGTGAATATTCCGGGGCGCAGCGGGGGGAACGCGACGGTGGCCTCGGCGACCGGTATCTCGTGGGTGCCAAGTCCCGCGTCGGCTCCGTCGGCCAGCGCCGAGTCGATGATGGGGTCGTGGACGGGTCGGCCGAGCATCAGCTCGGATCGGTCGGTCAGAATGGGGGAGTCGATCAGATCGCTCGGGGGGTTTTCCAGGAAGCCGATGCCTGCTCGGGTCAGGGCCCGATTGGCCGGGGCTCCGTAGTTGACAATGAGCTGGGCGGCGGACCGGCCGGTGGTGTGCTGCGCCAGCTGATCCTCGGCCTCGACCAGTATGATGTCAAGCTCCGGAGCCCGTTTGGCCAGCCAGTAGGCCGCGCTGATGCCGGCGATCCCGCCCCCGACGATAAGGACCCTGCGATTTCCCATGGCCGACACAATAGCTTGGAGCGGGAGCTTGGTGGGGCTGATTGGGGCCGTTTCTATGCTGATGATGGCCGGGTGCGGGCCGACGGGCAACGAGGAAACGTCGTCGATCTCGTGCCGCGGGGTAGACGTCAGCGGCGAAGGAAGGTTGGTGGCCCTCTACGAGGTAGATCAGGCGGAGGTGGGCGAGCTCTGCGCCGGTAAGGATAATCCCGCCCTGCTGGAGTCCTGGGAGCATCTGGTCGAGGTGGCCCCGCCGTCCGAGCTCGCCGCGATCTCGGCGCTGGCCGGGTTCGAGTCCGAAGAGGGCGACACGGCGGCGTTTACCTCCCCGCTTAACGGGTCGAACCGCCACTTCGTGATTGCCGTCAACCTGTCGGCGGTATCGGACGATCCGACCGAGGCCCGACTGACCCTGGTCCACGAGCTGGCCCACGTGTTCACCCTCGAGCCCGATCAGATCAACTTCAAGGTGAGGGCCGAGGAGTGCGAGAACTACCACGACGGCTACGGCTGCTTCCTGGACGGATCCTACGTTCAGGCCTGGGTCGACGAGTTCTGGTCGGCTGAGCGGTTGGCCGCCCTGCCCGAGGACGGTTCGGTGGACGAGGCGGCGGGCGACGATGCCTGCTCCATCGACCCGGCGTTCCTAGGGGGCTACGCCGCCAGCCACCCCGAGGAGGACCTGGCGGAGAGCTTTGCGGCCTACGTGTTCGACGTCGAGGTCGGCCCAGAACTACAGCCAAAGATGGAGTTCTTCGAGGCCTACCCGGAGTTGGTCGAGTTCCGGAGGAGGGCCGAGGCCCTAGGTGAGACCTACGCCAACAACTTCGGGGAGTGCGGCTAGGGGCCGTCACTGTCAGCGGGCGATCACCGCCCACCGCCGGAAAGCGCGCCAGCAGACAGCGCCCGCTCTGGCAGCCGCGGCGTACCAACCTGTCGCGGCCTCAGAGGACGCGACAGGTTGATACGGGGGATCGGTCCCCGATTCGCTACGCCGGGGCGGGCTGGGGTCCCCGAATCAGGGTGCCCGGCCGGGCCCCCGTGAACTCGTCGTTCCTCCGGACGATCTCGCCGCTCAGGACGGTGGCCCGATAGCCAACGGCGGCCTGGACGTAGCGCTTGGCCCCGGTCGGCAGATCGTAGGCGATGGTGGCGGGCTCGACGTTCAGCGCATCGAGGTCGATCACGTTGAGGTCGGCCTTCATGCCGGGGGCGACGAGTCCCCGATCAGCCAGCCCGTAGTGGAGGGCCGTGTGGCGGGTCTGGCGCCACACCAGATACTCGAGGGGGAGGGTGCCCCGGCTCCGGTCCCGGCCCCAGTGGGTGATCATGAAGGTCGGCATGCCCCCGTCGCAGATGGCCCCGCAGTGGGCGCCCCCGTCCGCCAGCCCCATGACGGTGTTGGGGTGCTGGTGTAGCCCGTGGAGGACGTCCAGGTTGCCGTCGGTGTAGTTCATCAGGGGGAAGTAGAGGAGGCCCCGGTAGTCGGCCTCGCAGAGCAGGTCGTAGGACAGTGCCGCCGGGCCGTCGTCCCCGGCCAGAGCGCTGAGGGTGCTTTCCGGGCCGGGCTCGTAGCCGGTCTCGCCGGTGAACGGGTACATCTTGGCGAACGAGCCGGTAACGAAATCCATGAAGCTGGTCGTATCGACGCTAGCCTCGCTGATCATGGCCGCCAGCACCTCGGGGTCGGCGAGGCGGGCGTTGCGCTCGGCCGCCGGTAGATGGGCGATGGCCTGCCAGGCGGGCTTGAACAGGAACGGGTGGACGCTGCCCTCCCAGCTCATCAGGATCCCGACGGCGCGGCCCGCCACCTGGCCCGAGATGGGTAGCCCCTCGGCGTTGGCCTCTTCGAGCAGCCGGGATACCTCCCGCCAGGTGTCGGGGGCCGAGTCGGTCTTGCTGAAGTTGAAGGTGACCGGGCGCCCGGACCGGCGGGCTAGCTCCCTCATCCAGTCGAAGTCGCCCGGCACGTCGGGGTGGTGCAGCGCCACCTGGAACACCCCGTGGCCCGCGTCGGACAGGGCCCCGCCCAGCTCGTAGAGCTCGGCCGATTCGGCGTGGGTACCCGGCACCAGGTCGCCGCCGATCGTGCGGTGCAGCGGGGTGCGCGAGCTGGAGATGCCTAGCGCCCCGGAGCGGAGCCCGTCGCCCGCGATCCGCCGCATCTCGCTCATCTGGTCGGGGGTCGCGGGGTCGTCGGCGTAGGCCGTCCCCATCACGTAGGTGCGCAGAGCCACGTGGGGCACCTGGGTGCCGACGTCGCAGACCCAGGACCGGGTGTCCAGGGCATCGAGATACTCGCCGAAGGTCTCCCATTCCCACTCGATCCCCTCGGTCAGGGCCGCCCCGGGGATGTCCTCGACCCCCTCCATCACCTCGATCAGGAAGCCGCGGTCCGACGGGGCCACGGGGGCGAACCCGACCCCGCAGTTGCCCATCACGACGGTAGTCACCCCGTGCCAGCCCGCCGGGGTCAGCTCGGGGTCCCAGGTGGCCTGGGCGTCGTAGTGGGTGTGCATATCGACCCAGCCCGGGGTGACGAGGAGGCCGGTGGCGTCGATCTCGGTGGTGCCGGGCCCCAGGTCAGGGCCCACCTCGGCGATCACCCCGTCGATGACGCCGACGTCGGCCAGCCGGGCAGGTTCCCCCGATCCGTCAACCAGATTTCCCCCACGAATCACCAGATCAAACATGGCCAACCCTAGGTTTTGCTGGTGAGCGAGGCAAACCGGTGCCCTCCCGGCGGCCGGATTGGTCGGCTCCCGGGCCCTGGTTTAGGGTGGCCTCATGGAGCTGAACGATCGAGTAGTGGTTATCACCGGGGGAGGGGCGGGGATCGGCGAGGCCCTGGCCCACGCCGTCAGCGAGGCGGGCGCCCGCCACGTGGTTGTGGCCGACCTGAACGGAGAGGCGGCTAATCGGGTGGCGGCGGACGTCGGCGGCACCGGGGTGCAAGTTGACGTGGCCGACGAGGCGGCAATCGTTGCCCTCGTGGCCGACACCGAGCGGGCCCATGGCCCCATCGGCCTGTTCGCCTCCAACGCCGGATTCGTGACCGAGGGCGGGCTCGAGGACACCAACGAGCGGATCGAGGCCATGTGGCAGGTTCACGTCATGGCCCACATCTACGCGGCCCGCGCCGTCGTGCCGTCGATGATCGCCCAGGGCGAGGGATACCTGCTCAACACCGCCTCGGCGGCTGGCCTGCTGTCCCAGCTCGGTTCGCTGTCCTACACGATCACCAAGCACGCCGCCGTTGGGCTGGCCGAGTGGCTGGCCATCACCCACCACCACCAGGGGATCCGGGTGTCGGTTCTGTGCCCGCAGGCGGTGGCGACCGACATCATCACCAACAGCCCGGACTACGGCGACCTGAGCCAGGACGATGTCTCGGTGGCGGCGGGCGACGGGGTGCTAACGGCGGAGCGGGTGGCGGCGGATTGCCTCTCGGCCATCGCCGAGGAGCGCTTCCACGTGTTGCCCCACGCCGAGGTCCAGACCTATATCGAGCGCAAGGCCACCGACGTCGACCGCTGGCTCGAAGGGATGAGGCGATTCCAGGCCGCCAGCTACCCCGCCGGGGAGTTCCCGGGGGACCGGCTGGGCTGACCGGCGCGCCCCCGGCGACCTGACTAGGATGGCGGGCGTGGACCCTGAGAAGACGCCCGAACTCGACTCCCTGATCGCCGGGGCCAAGTCCCACTTCGATCTCACCGAGGCCGCCGACCAGGCCTCCCTCTACTCCATGGCCGACCGGATCCTGGCCCTCGACCTGGAAGACTCCGTGGTGGCAGCGGTCGCCCTCGAGCCGGGGGCGCCCCTCGAATTCCGGATAGCGGCCAAGCTGGTCGAGTCCAAGCGGTTCGTCGCCACCCTGACCGAGCCGATCCGGGTGGGGGTGGTTTTCGCCATGTGGGGGGAGCACCATCGGCTCTGCCCCAAGTCCGCCGCCAATCCCAACGGCGAGGACTCGCTCCGGGTCAAGCTGGACCAGATGGCGTGGGTGGCCGACGGGACCCCGCTGGACTGGGCCCTGTACGCGGTCGACGACGGGGACCCCCACGGGAGCGGCCGCATCGCCGAAGAGATTGCCGTCGCCCACGGGCGGGGCGATCGGGTCACCGTCCTGCGCCTGGCCGAGGCGGTGCCCACCGAGACGGGCCCACTGCGCCACCTGGCGTCGGCCGACGATTCCCGCAAGGGGGGCGCCATTGTGTACGGGGCCCGGCGGGTGCTCGACGACGGCAACGACGCCGTGATCTACACCGACGCCGACAACTCGGTCCACCTCGGACAGGTTGGCCTACTCCTCCGGCCCCTAGTGGCGGGCGAGGCCAGGGCCGTCTGGGGAGACCGGAAGAATCCGCAGGCCGTACTCGTCAAGCAGGAGGCCCGCTGGGGGATCGGGATAAAGGTGCTGAGGCACATGCAGCGGATGGTGGGCCAGGAGATCTTCGCCCGGGGTATCAGCGACACCCAGGCGGCGTTCAAGCTGTACGACCGCTCCCTGCTGGAGGCCATCCTGGCCGAGCCGCGTATCTTCGATTTCTCCTTCGATACCGACTGGATCCTGGCGGTGTTGGCCTCGGACGAGGCCTTCGCCACGGTCCCGTTTGCCTTCATCGATTCGGCGGCGGAATCGGCCTCGATCGTGCAGGGGCCGATGACCACCTGGGAGACCCTGCTAAAGGGGCTGGTGGCGGCAGTCCGGCAGAGGGGGGTCGCTCACAACGTCGAGATGGCCCGCCTGATCGACGAGGAGATCGGTAGCTCGGAGGACCTGGACAAGCTGATCGATCACCTGCCCGATCAGCTGGCTGACGCTACTAACGACCAGCTGGGAGACCCGGACCTGATGTCGCCGGAGGAATTGGCCGTCTGGATCCGCGACCGGTTGTCCCGCTAGGCGACCTCGAAACCCAGGGCGTCGGCGGCCGCGGTCTGGGCGGGGGACAGGGTCAGGTAGGAGACGGGGCGCGCCAGGCGGTCGGCGGCGGCCAGGGGGATCGCCTCGGTCAGGCCGAGTCCGAAGCGGGTCCCCAGGGTGGTGGCCCGCCGCAGGCACCGGCCGTCCACCGGGATCTCCCACATATGATCCCAGTCCCTACCGATGGTGTCCCAGGTGTCGTCGAGGGCGACCGGCCCGGCCGCCACCTCGGCGAGGGCCAGCTCGATCTCGCTGCGGGCCAGGGCGGATACGACACAGTGCTCCGCCTCCATTGTGGCTAGGACCCGCGGGCGCTCCCGGTCGGCCACGTAGCGCCGCAGCAGGGCGGATGCGTCGACGAAGAGGGCGGTCATCGCCTCTGGCCCCGGTCCAGTAGCCGGGAGACCCTGGCGTCGGCCGGGATCGGAATCGGGTCGGGGGAGGGGGCAATCCCCGATCGACGGGGCGGTTCGATGAGCCCGGCCGACGCCAGATCCCAGAGGCTCGGACCGGTTCCCCCCGGGGTTATCGGTCCCAGCTGGGCCACGGGGCGTCCCCCGGCCGTGACGAGGATCCGTTCCCCGGCCCCGGCGTCGCCCAGGGTCCGAGCCAGGTCGGCCCTCAGCTCTCGCACCCCGATAAGCCTGATTCCCGGATCGTTCCTCATCGGGCCACGGTAGCCCCGATACCGCAGTGTGTACAGGCGAGTACACATTGGGAATTGGCGGGGCGGTCCCGGGGTGGTTAGATGGCGAGTATGAACTTTGCCTTCACCGAAGAACAAGAACAGCTCCGCGAATTCGTCCGCTCCTTCATGGAGGACAAGTCCTCCGAGATGGCGGTCCGCGAGATGATGGAGACCGACACCGGCTACGACACCGCCGTCTGGAGCCAGATGGCCGAACAGATGGGGCTCCAGGGCCTCATCATCCCCGAGGAGTTCGGGGGCCAGGGCTTCGGTTTCGTCGAGATGGGCGTGGTCCTAGAGGAGATGGGGCGGGCCCTCCTGTGCGCCCCCTTCTTCTCGGGCCTGCTTGCCTCCCTCGCCATCATGCATTCCGGTGACGACGCCGCCAAAGCCGCCCACCTTCCCGTCATCGCTGACGGCAGCACCATTGCCGCTATGGCGCTCAGTGAGGAGTCCGGTCAGTGGGACGAGGCATCGATTGCCGCCACCGCCGACGCCGACGGGAAAATCACGGGAACCAAGAGCTTCGTGATCGACGGCCACATCGCCGACCTGCTGGTCGTGGTGGCCCGCTCGGCCGCCGGGGTAAGCCTCTACGCCGTCGACGGCACGGGCGACGGGGTCACCCGCACCCTGCTCACCACCATGGACCAGACCCGCAAGCAGGCCAAGATCGAGCTCGACGGGGCCCAGGGGACCCTGATCGGGACCGACGGTGGGGGCTGGGACACCATGTCCACCGTCCTCGACCTCGCCGCCGTGGCCCAGGCCGCCGAGCAGGTCGGGGGAGCCCAGTTCGTGATGGAGATGGCCGTCCAGTACGCCAAGGACCGGATCCAGTTCGGCCGCCCTATCGGCTCGTTCCAGGCCATCAAGCACAAGTGCGCTGACATGCTCCTAGAGGTCGAGTCGGCCAAGTCCGCCGCCTACTACGGGCTGTGGTGCGCCTCCGAGCTGAACGACGAGCTGCCCGCCGTGGCGTCGATGGCTAAGGCCTACTGCTCCGAGGCCTACTTCAGCGCCGCCGCCGAGAATATCCAGATCCACGGGGGCATCGGCTTCACCTGGGAGCACCCGGCCCACCTCTACTTCAAGCGGGCCAAGTCGAGCGAGCTGATGTTCGGCGATCCGGCCTACCATCGCGAGCTGCTGGCCCAGCGCATCGGCCTGTAGTCCCAATCGCTCACCAACCGGTGACTCTCACCCCCGCCTTTTCCCAACTGGTGACTCTCACCCCCAGAACCGGGGCTGAGAGTCACCAGTTCGGGGAAATCGGGGCTCACAGTCACCAGTTCGGGGTGGCGGCGGAGCGGCTAGGGTGATGGCGTGATGTACCTGATACTGGTCCTGGCGGCGGTTGCCGTGGTGGCCATAGGACTCGTCTTCGTCGGACACGGGGTCAACAAGACGGCCGAGATGCCCGAACAGATCGTTATTGACGTCCACGAGGCCATTGAATTCTGCGCTGAGGCCCTCCCGGTAGAGGCCTCATCGGTGCTCTCCTACGATGATCTCCGGCGCCTCCATCGGCTTCATCTGGAGTGGATCCAGGCTTACCACTACACCCCGGAGTGGGATCCGGATGGCCCGATTGTCTTCGAAGAGTACGACGCCCTCGACTACGTGATGGAGCGAGCCGACCTGGTTGGTCTCGACGTCAAACGGGACCACGCCGCTGCCGTTATTGAGGCCCATTCGTCCTACCTGAGGGTGGTGGGGGCGATCGTCGATTCCGACCCGGAGCTTGTGGCTACCGACCTGGAGACCATGGCTATGCTCAACCCGGTCGAGGACGAACCCGATCCGCCCACCTAAGCAGGCGCTCGTGCCCGGCGAATATTGCGGGCGGGATTGGGCCATGTGTGTCACAATTGAGCGCACAAGAGGAAGGAGGTGGTCCAACTGCACGATATAGGTAACGGGACCTTGGAGGTGGCTGGCAGCTAGCTGGCCCTTTCCTAAGGGATGCTGGCTAATCCCAGTCAGTCACCGCCGTCAAACCAGCCGGGCCCGTCCCACCCGGTACGAAACGGTTTGATGGGTAAGTAGGGAGAGGCCGGGTTCGTCCCGGTCTCTCTCGATTTTTGTCGGATTGTTCTGGGGCGGATGAGCCCGCCGGGTAGCATGGTCCTTCCATGGAGCGTCCAAGCAAATTCGAACACTTCCAGTACGTTGGCGACAAGCGAACCTTCGTTTTCTATGATGTCGATGCCATGACCGACGAGTCGATTATTGATGAGCTGATGGAGGCCGAGACCTATCTGTGTTTCGGCCCTGACACCATGAGCGAGGCCCGTAACCGGGGCTTCCGTCTCTATCAGGGCCCTGGCACTCGCTGACCTCCGGATCCGGTCCGGCGATGGGGTTAGTTTGGCGGCCACGCTGGCCGCCCGACCCGAGACGGCGGGAGGGCCAGCTCTGCTATTGCTGCACGGGTTCCCGTCCGGGGACGTGTGGGAGGCCGATATTGGGCACGATCTTGCCCAGCTAGCCGAGCGGCTTTGTCAGAAGATGGGCTGGACGGTATTGGCCGTCCGCCTCCGGGGTTGCGGCTCGTCGACCGGGAGCTTCTCCCTGAGCGGCTGGGCGGCCGACGCCGGGTCGGCCCTCCGCTACCTCTACGATGAGGTGGGGGCCGAGCGGGTTTGGGTAGCCGGTTTTGGCACGGGGGGAGCCATCGGCCTTGACGCCTCGGTGAGCGAGCCGCGGGTCATGGGCACCGCAATCGTTGGGACCCCGGCCGACTTCGACGACTGGGCGTCGGACCCCACCCGGCTTCTGGCCCACGCCCACAAGGTCGGGGCGATTTCCGATCCTCGGTTCCCGGCGGACCTTAAGGCCTGGTCCGATGACCTTCTCCACTTCAAGGCCACCGATTCGGCCCAGGCCCTCAACGGAAGACCCCTTCTGGTTCTGCACGGGTCGGCCGACGATGTTGTTCCCCAGGTGGACGCGCGCATGGTGGCCGACGCTCACGGTTCCGCCGATCTACGAATTGTGCCATCGGCGGGCCACGGGCTGCGCTACGACCCGCGGGCTCTGGCAATCCTTCTGGGATGGCTGGAGCGGTCCCACCACGGGGCGTAGTTGACGGTTGCTAGCAGGTCCAGGGGGCGTCGCTGTCCGGGTTCAAACCGTAGTGAGCGATGGCCTCGGCCACGGTTGAGGCCTCGATCTCTCCGTCGGCCTCTAGCTCGGATAGGACCGTAACTACGATGCTGGCCGAGTCAACCTCAAAGAAGGACCGGAGGGCCTCGCGGGTGTCGGACCGGCCGAAGCCGTCCGTGCCGAGCACGGTATAGGGGCGGGGCACGTACCTAGAGATCATCTCGGGGACGGCCCTAACGTAGTCGCTCACTGCCACAACCGGTCCGAAGCCGGGGGCCAGGGAGGCGGTAACCAAGGCCACGTCCTGATCGGCTGTTGGGTTGAGGCGGTTGCGGCGCTCCACCGCCATGGCGTCCTCTCGGATGCGCTTGTACGAGGTGATGCTCCACAGGTCGACTCCGATGCCCCAGCGAGAGGCGAGCTCGGCCTGAGCCTCGCGGGCCGCCCCCTGTGACGGGCCGGAGAACAGGATGGTGGCCTTGTTCTCCGCTCCGTCTACCCCATGGGACCATCGGTACATGCCAGCGAGGATGCCCTCCTTCGAATCCTCAGGCATAGCGGGATGTTCGTAGTTTTCGTTGTAGATCGTGAGGTAATAGAAGATGTCCTCGTTGTCTTCGTACATCCGTCTGATCCCGTCCTGCACAATCACGGCTAGCTCATAGGCGAAGGCCGGATCGTAGACCTGGCAGGCCGGAATGGTGGACGCCAGAAGCGGACTGGTTCCGTCCTGGTGCTGGAGGCCCTCGCCCATCAGGGTGGTTCGGCCGGCGGTTGCCCCGACCAGAAAGCCGCGGGCCCGGGAGTCGGCAGCGGACCAGATCAGGTCGCCGACCCGCTGGAAACCGAACATTGAGTAGAAGGTGTAGAAGGGGACCATGGGCACCCCCTGGTGGGCGTAGCTCGTGGCGGCGGCGATCCAGGACGCGGTCGCCCCGGCCTCGGTGATGCCTTCCTCCAACAGTTGCCCGTCGGAATCCTCCGAATAGCTGAGCAGGAGCTCGTGGTCGACCGGCTCGTACTTCTGGCCAAACGGGGCGTAGATCCCAAACTCGCGGAATAGAGAGTCCATCCCGAAGGTACGGGCTTCGTCGGGCACTATCGGCACCACCCGGGGACCGAAGTTCTCATCCCGTAGCATCTCTCGCAGCATCGAGGTGAAGGCCATGGTGGTGCTGACGGCCCGGCCGCCCGAGCCAGCCACGAAGGTACCGAACGGCCCATCGCCCGGCTGGACCAGGGGACGCCTATCGGTCGGCATGCGATGGGGCAGGGCCCCGTCGAGGGCGCGGCGCCGGTCCATCATGTAACGGTATATGTCGCTGTCGGGGTAGGGGCGGAAGTAGGGGGGAATACCGTCGTCCAACGCCTCCTCGGGGATCTCATCGGTGATCGAAAGCCGGTCGCGCAGCTCGAGCAGCTGGGCCTTGTTCATCTTCTTGATGGAGTGAGTCGAGTTGCGGGCCTCAAGGCCCTCTCCGAGAGTCCAGCCCTTGACCGTCTTGGCCAGGATCACGGTCGGCTGGCCCTTGTGTTCGGTGGCGGCCTTATAGGCGGCGTAGATCTTCTGGTAGTCGTGTCCCCCTCGGGGCAACAGGGTCAGCTCGTGATCGGTGAGGTGTTCCACCATCTTGCGCAGGCGGGGGTCGGGCCCGAAGAAGTTCTCACGGATGTAAGAACCGTCGTCTACGGCGTAGCGCTGGAAGGTGCCGTCAACGGTCTCGTTCATCTTGTTGAGCAGGACCCCGTCGACGTCGCGCAGCAGGAGTTCGTCCCAGCGTGAACCCCAGACCACCTTGATAACGTTCCAGCCGGCCCCGCGGAAGACCCCCTCAAGCTCCTGGATTATCTTGCCGTTGCCGCGCACCGGGCCGTCCAGGCGCTGGAGGTTGCAGTTGACCACCCAGGTCAGGTTGTCAAGGCAGTCGCGACCGGCCAGCTGAATCGAGCCCAGCGTCTCGGGCTCGTCGGTCTCGCCGTCTCCGAGGAAGGCCCAGACCCGACTAAGGGAGGTGTCCTCGATCCGGCGGTTGTGGAGGTATTTGAGGAATCGGGCCTGGTAAAGCGAGTTGATCGGGCCGAGGCCCATCGAGACCGTTGGATACTCCCAGAACTCGGGCATGAGACGAGGGTGCGGATAGGAGGACAGCCCGCCACCCGCTACCTCGGTGCGGAAGTTGTCGAGGTGGGACTCATCGAGCCGTCCTTCGAGGAAGGCTCTGGCGTAGATGCCGGGGGCGGCATGGCCCTGGAAGTAGACGGCGTCGCCCGGCGTTCCGTTCTCTTTGCCGCGAAAGAAGTGGTTGAACCCAACCTCGTAGAGAGAGGCCGACGAGGCGAAGCTGGATAGGTGACCCCCGATACCGTCGGCCTTTTTGTTGGCCCGGATAACCATGGCGGCGGCGTTCCATCGGATGTAGGCGCGGATCCGCCGTTCGATCTTCTCATCGCCGGGGAAGAAGGGCTGGTGCTCGGTTGGGATGGTGTTCACGTAGTCGGTTGAGATCGGCTCGGAGGTCCCAAGGAGGAGCTGGCGGGCCCGGTGGTTGAGCCGGTGTACCAGGTAGCGAGCCCGGGTCTTGCCCGACTCCCCGACTACCGCCTCCAGCGACTCCAGCCATTCTTGGGTTTCGTCGCTGTCGATGTCGGGGAGGTTTCCGAGAAATCCGTTTTCACTCATCCATACGTTCTAGCCGATCTGGTCTGCTCTTCGGACCAGGTCACCGAAATCAAT
The DNA here is from genome assembly GCA_034780735.1 of Hyalogyrina grasslei. NCBI lineage: Eukaryota > Metazoa > Mollusca > Gastropoda > Hyalogyrinidae > Hyalogyrina > Hyalogyrina grasslei. Next base: position 16,309 of record JAUZSW010998761.1, read on the forward strand.
TTCTGAGGGGGTCGCAGTTTTCTTGCCCTGGCCCGTGGCAAGCTGGTTCGGTGAAGGTCTACACCGATGGGGCATGTTCAGGCAATCCGGGACCAGGAGGCTGGGCGTGGGCCGTTCCCGACGGCCAATGGGCGGCCGGATCCGAGCCCCACACAACCAATCAGCGGATGGAGGTCGAGGCGGTGCTGGAGGCTCTACGTGAGCTTTCCGGGGAGGTCGAAGTCGTCTCGGATTCGACCTATGTGGTGAACTGTTTCAACGACCGGTGGTACGAGGGATGGATCAAGCGGGGGTGGCGGACCGCCGCTAAGAAACCCGTGGCCAATCAGGATCTGTGGCAGCCACTTATAGAGCTTTATCTGCTGCGCTCGGACGAGATCACCTTCCGGTGGGTCAAGGGCCATAGCGGTGATGAGATGAATGATCTGGTGGACCTACTCGCTGTGCGGGCGTCGACCGATCAGGCGTCGGGGTCGGGGGATCGCCCCGGTGAGGGGCACTTTGAGGCCGACGAGGTCGATGAGGTCGATGAGACGGACGTACCGTGGCCGGTGGCGACGGCCGTCTGGGTGGTTGGGCCCCCTGGGGCTATGCCCTCCGACGTTGACGACATGGTGAAGTCGATCCAGACCCTCGATCCGGATTCCGACATCCTGGTCAGCGGCCTGCGACGGGGTCCGGAACTGATCGCGGCCGAGACGGCTGTCGAGGCCGGGGTGCGTCTCGCCGCCGTCCTGCCGTTCAGCGATCCGGCCGCGGGATGGCCGGACGATCTGCTGGAGCGGTTCGATTCGACCCTGGCCCGGGCGTCCTGGATCGAGACGCTGGACGGCGATCCGGCTCGTCCAGGAACCGCGGTTCGGGATCGGGACGATTGGTGTACCCGAGCGGCGGTATCGGCGGTGGTGGTCGGTGACCGGACCAAGGCCGATGCCCTCGATGAGGCCGGGGTTTCTGTGCTGCGGTTTGGGAGCTAGGAGAGGGTCAGGAGATCGCGGTCAGGCGTAGTGCCCCGTAGCGGGAGTTTGCGTCACGTAGTATGGCAACCAGCTGATCGGCCTCGGCCGGTCCCGTGGCCATTGACGGGTCACAGTTGGCCCTGATATCCAGGTAGGCGGCCTGCAGTTCAGCCCAGGTAGCCCCCGTCGACAGACCAAAGCTGGGGAGCATTGATTCGGACCGAGAGCCGGTCGGCCCGGTTGACGGGTAAGGGGCCCGAGCCGAGGGGCTCACCGGTTCGGTGGAGCGGCGGTCGAAGGCTGCTACGGGGCCCTGTCCTTCGACGACTCCGGCGAGAACCCCGGAGTCGAACGATAGGGGCTCCTGCTCGATATGAGGGCTAGCCGGTGCCGGGGTGTCGGCCGTTGGAGCAGCCGGATCATCGCTTAGATCGGGGAAGTTCCATCCCTCGGCCTCAGCCTCGGACATGGTGGCGACGAGTCCGGTCGGTTCCTCCGGAGCGAGGGTTACCTCGTTCAGAAGCTGATCCATCCAGTTGTCGTCGGTAACGTCTTCCTTTTTCAGACCGGAGAACAGTCCCATTTCAGTTCCTTTGTTCCGTGATACCGGAGCGACCCTGCGGCAACGCTGGTTCGCCCATGACCATTGCATCGGAACAAAAAGGGCTGGCCTTACTGGGTCATAGGGCCTAATCCGTCGTGACGTAATCCTCAAGTCGCTTGAGCGTTGCCACCAGGTTGGGCAGGTTCCTCTGGGGGAATCCGGCTAATTCGACCGCCCAACCCATGCGAGACGGTGCCCAGTCGAAGGTCTCGGTGACCCGAGTTTCTCCTTCAAGCGGTTCCAGCTCGTAGCGCCAGCGATATCCGCCGAGGTGGGCCCAGGCGATGAGCCGGTCAGCCTCAAACTCCACCACGCGATTCTTCATGGTGTATGGGACCCCCATCCGCATCCCCATTGAGAAGGTTGACCCGAGGGTCAGGATCTGGTCCGGTTCGCCTTTAGGAGCGACGACGGTACCGGATCCGTCGATAACAGGGTGCAGGGCCGGATTCGCCAGAACAGCGAATATTGAGGCGGCCGGCGCAGGGATGAGTCGGCTGGCGGAGATTGACTTGGACATATTGGGTTCCGGTTTCGATCGGGGGGAGCCAGGGGCAGAACGGGACCGCGTCCTAATATCGGGGCTGGGTGGGATAGAACAGATGCCCCGCTGAGGACCATGTCCACATCTGATCTTAGCGCTATGGTTGGCCCAGTGAGTACCCGAATGCTACTGGTCCTGGCCTTGATATGCGGAGTGGCCATCCTCGTCGCGTTTGCCCTCCAGTTGGCGACCTTGACCTAGAGCTCTTATCGGCCTCGGGACGCGTCAACCGGAGGTAGCCGGGTTGGCTGACCCTCGGTAGGGTAGAGCCGAGGCCGAGTCCGATTCTGGCGGGCCATCCAACCATCTAATCGGAGCCGCGGGGCGATTGTCTCGGGGCTCTAGTGGAGGCACACAGAGTTGACTTCAGACCATTTCGACGTGGTGGTAATCGGCGGTGGTCCGGCGGGGTACGCCTCCGCCCTGTACGGCGCATCGGCCGGGCTGAATATCGCCCTGGTCGAGAAGCACAAGCTGGGTGGGACTTGCTTGAACGTTGGCTGCATCCCGGCGAAGGAGCTCTTGGAGACCGCCACAGTGTTCAGGACCGTAAGCCATGCTGGCGACTTTGGTGTCCTGGCCGAGGCGAACGGGATCGACTGGAACAAGACTCAGGAACGCAAAACCAAGATCGTAGATGAGCTAGTTGGCGGGATCACGTTCCTGCTCAAGAATCGCCGTGTGACGGTGTTCGACGGGATTGGTCAGCTCGCGGCCGATCATCGGACCGTGACAATTCGAGGTGGATCCAGCGGTGATCTGGATATCTCCGGCGACTCGGTGATCCTGGCAGCCGGATCGGTGCCCCGCACTATCCCCGGGTTCCCAATTGATGCCCAGCGGATTGTCACCTCAGACGAGATGCTCTCAATACCGGAACTGCCCGGGTCGGCTGTGGTTATCGGGGGAGGCGCGATTGGTTGCGAGTTCGCTTCGATGATGAGCGACTTGGGAACGAAGGTCACCATCCTGGAGGCCGCCCCCAATCTCCTTCTGACGTGCGACGCTGACGTGATCAAGACGGTCACTCGATACTTTAAGAAGAGGCGCATAGACGTCCATACCGGCGTGACAGTCACCGGTCAGGTGACCGGTCCGGACGGGGTGACGGTTTCCTACGGTGACGGCGAGACCGTTACCGCCGACACCGTGGTAGTCTCGATCGGCCGTGCTCCAGCTGCCGACACTCTCGGGCTCGAACAAACCTCGGTGGCGGTGAGCGAGCGTGGCTTCATCGAGGCAGATGAGATGTGCCGGACGGGAGTCGAAGGCGTATTCGCGGTTGGTGATGTTATCAATACGCCCCAGCTGGCCCACGTAGGGTTCGCCGAAGGCATGCTAGTCATAAAGCAGATTTTGGGTGAGAAACCGCTTCAGCTGGATCACTCCAAGCTGCCCTGGTGCGTCTACTGTCAGCCGGAGGTGGCCTTTGCTGGCATGACCGAGGCCGAGGCTAAGGAGGCGGGGCTCGACATCGTGGTCTCCAAGCACCGCTACTCCGGAAACGGGCGAGCCAAGATCGTTGGCGAGACCGAAGGACTGGTCAAGGTGATTGCCGAGAAGGACGCCGACGGCAGCGCCGGGAAGATTCTTGGGGTCCACATGGTTGGTCCTTGGGTGACCGAGCAACTCGGACAGGGCTACCTGGCCGTGAACTGGGAAGCGACCGTTTCGGACGTCGCTCAGTACATCCAGCCCCACCCAACCATGAGTGAGCTATTCGGTGAGACCGTGCTGGCTCTTACCGGACGTTCTCTCCACTAGGTTCCGTTTCCCCCAACGTTCTACCGCAAGCACCGACCGAAATCAGGAGATTGATCGACATGGCCAATATTGAGATGCCCCAGCTGGGTGAGACCGTGACCGAGGGCACCATAACTCGCTGGTTCAAAGAGGTCGGCGAATCGGTCGCCGTCGACGAGGTCCTCTTCGAGGTATCTACCGACAAGGTCGATACCGAGGTGCCATCGACCGCGGCGGGAACGATCACCGAGATCCTCGTGCCCGAGGGCGATACGGTCGATGTGGGCACGGTCCTGGCTGTAGTCGTTGACACAACAGTGACCACCGCTCCGGCCCCGGTTGACTCCGCTCCCGAAGTTGTGGCTCCGGCGGCCGCCCCGGCCCCCGTAACCCCATCCCCGGTGGTTGCGGCTCCGGCTCCGGTTGCTCCGGCTCCGGTGGTTGCGGCCCCGGCTCCGGTTGCGCCGACTCCCGTGGCTGCCGCGCCGGCTCCGGTGGCTGCCGCTCCTGCTCCCGTGGCTACCGAAGGCAAGCTGCTGTCGCCGGTGGTGCGGCGTTTGGTCAACGAGTACTCGATCGACGTTGATCAGGTATCCGGTTCCGGCCTCGGCGGGCGGATCAGCCGGGACGACGTTCAGCGCTACATCGAGTCCAATGGTCTGCGCTCGGGGGATGCTTCGGGTGCCGCTCCAGCCCAGGCTCCGCTTCCCGCTGCTGCGGTTGCCGCGGCGCCGGCTCCGGTTGCCGCCGCTCCCTCCCCGGTCGCTGCTTCTCCGGTTGCCGCACCGCTGATCTCGGCTGGTAGCCGAGACACCGTGATCCCGTTGACAAATATCCGTCTCCGCACCGGAGAGCACATGGTGATGTCCAAGTCAGTGGCCCCCCACACGTTGACGGCGATCGAGATTGACTACGAGGGGGTCGAGCAGGTCCGACGGGCCAGCGGGGCCTCGTTCAAGGAGCAGGAGGGGTTCAGCCTCACCTATCTGCCGTTCATCAGCCGAGCGGTGATTGACGCGCTAAGGGAGTATCCCCACCTCAACGCATCCGTATGCGACGGGGAGCTGGTGGTTCACAATTACATCAACTTGGCCGTGGCGGTTGACCTCGACTTCCAGGGCCTGTTGGCCCCGGTGGTGGCCGACGCCGATGGCAAACGCATGCGGGCTATCGCTCGGGATGTCTCCTACGTGGCGCGGCGGGCTCGCTCCAAGCAGCTCTCCCCGGACGAGCTGAGTGGGGGGACATTCACCCTGACTAACGCGGGCAGCTACGGAACGATGATGCAATTCCCGATCATCAATCAACCACAGGTGGCGATCCTCTCCACCGATGCGGTCAAGCGCAAGCCCGTTGTGATCACCGATCAGTACGGCAACGAAAGCCTGGCCATCCACTCGGTTGGAGTCCTGGCCTTGGCTTGGGATCATCGGGCTATTGACGGGGCCTATGCCGCCGCTTTCCTGGCCAGGGTGCGCGAGATCATTGAGACTCGGGACTGGGCCTCCGAGCTGGCATGATCGCATGAGTCACCACGATTCCGATATCGGGGGACGACTACAGGTTCGCTGGCTGGGGACGCTGGCCTACTCCGAGGCCTGGGATATCCAGCAGCGGCTTTTCGCTGGAGACAAGAACCACCTACTGCTCTTAGAACACCCACCAACCTTCACGATGGGGGTCAGGGCCAAGGACGAACACCTGCTCAGCGACCCCGCTTCGCTGGGATCCGAGCTCCACTCGGTCAACCGGGGTGGAGATATCACGTTTCACGGACCGGGTCAGGTGATTGGGTATCCGATCCTTGATGTGGTCACCAAACGGGGCGGGGGGATGGCCGATACCGCCGCCTACGTGGCCTCAATCGAGGCGCTGATCATTGATGTGCTGGCCGGATTTGGCATAGAAGGTGAGCGCCTGCGAGGGCAGCCGGGGGTATGGGTGCAGCGGCCAGAGGGACCGCCGGCCAAGGTGGCGGCCATCGGGGTACGCCTGAGTAGGGGTCGCTCGATGCACGGGTTCGCCCTGAACGTGACCACCGATCTCGAGTGGTACTCCCATATTGTGCCGTGTGGGATCTCCGACAAGCCGGTCACGTCGATGAGGGCCCTGGGCGCCAACGCCACCGTAGCCGAGGTGGTTGAGGCCATCGCCCAGCACGCGCCGCGACACCTTAAGCCGGGAGCTGAGACGTCATTTCGTGGGGTAGTCCACCGCGTCGCAACCTCCGACATCGCCCCGTTTACCCGGTGGTTTGGGCCGGGGGAGGCGATCCGACCCGAGCGAGCACCCGACTCGAAGGGGGTAGCGGTCTCGTTGGGTAAGCGCCTCAACGATGCTGGCGTGGGTGAAGGCCTAGACCTGAGCGCCAAGAAGCCGGAGTGGATGCGAGTCAAGCTCAACAACAGCGCTGAGTTCCGCAGCCTGAAGACGGTGGCCTCCGAGCTGGATTTGGTCACGGTGTGTGCCGAGGCCGGGTGCCCGAACATCTACGAATGCTGGGATGCCGGCACCGCCACGTTCATGCTGCTGGGAGAGCAGTGCACCCGAGCCTGCGGGTTCTGCTTGGTCGATACCAGTAAGCCAGGACCAGTTGATGAGGGTGAGCCCCAGCGGGTCGCCGAGGCGGTAGAACGCCTTGGCCTGGACTACGCCGTACTCACGATGGTCACCCGCGACGATCTAACCGACGGGGGAGCGGGATTGGTCGCCGCCACCGTTCGCTCAATCAAGGAACGTAAGCCCGGTACAGCCGTGGAGGTGCTGATATCGGATCTAAAGGGAGTCCCGGAGCATCTTCAGGTGGTGCTCGACGCCGAGCCCGACGTGCTGAACCACAACACCGAGACGGTACCGCGCCTCCAGAGGGCAGTTCGGCCGTCGGCATCCTACGGGCGCTCGCTCGGCGTCCTGGCGAGAGCCAAGGAGGCGGGTTTCGTCACCAAGTCGGGCCTGATCGTTGGGATGGGAGAGACCTTCGATGAGGTAGTCGACACCCTGGTGGATCTAGCCGGGATTGGGGTCGACATCGTGACAATCGGTCAGTACCTTAGGCCAACTACTAATCATCTACCGGTGAGCCGGTGGTGGACTCCGGCTGAGTTTACCGACCTGGCCCGAATAGGCGAGGAACTCGGAATCGGGCACGTGGAGTCTTCGCCCCTCACTCGATCATCGCACCATGCCGCCGAGGCCCTAGGGGCCCTGAGGACTCCAGCAAGTTAGACCGGCTTGAGGGTTGGGCGGAACCCGCTCACACTGTCTGCCTAAGTCAGGACCAGCAACTCGGTGTGGTCCTTGGCCACCGAGCCGGGACCAGCCAACCGGTCAAGTTCGTCCAGCAGGTGGGATCGGATATCGACGGTGGCCAACTCAAAGGCGGAGAGTATACGATCCCCGTTCACCCACGGGCTATCGCTGAGTAGCCTCATCTCGGTAATCGAGATGATGTTCCTGGCGCTTGAGGTCGGCTGGACCAATAGTTCAGGGAGAGAACGAACTACGGCGGCTCGATGGAGCTTCTGCTGCCACTTCTCACCGACGGTATTGATGTGCTCGCTTGTCGGTGCGGCCTTGGTGAGCGGCACAAGCTGGTCTGAGATCCAGCCTGAGATGGCCGGACGCCGTGGCTTGCGGCCGGAGGACTTGGAGTAGTAGCGCACGCTCTGATGGAACCGGGCCACGGCCTCTCGCACCGCGTCCAACTCGGAGTCGATAACCCTGATTGCGGCCTGTCGGTACAGGGCGGCCGTAGGTTCGGCTACCTGATTCCAGTACTCGGTTGGATCGAGGCCGGTGCCGGCCCTTGACTCGGCGAATGCGGACTTCTGCATGGCCAGGAGCGACTTCAGGGTCAAATCCCGCTGATTCCGGACTTCCGCCATCCGGGGCCGAAGCCTGGACTCAGCCACCGAGACCCGTTGAGCCAGCCGTTCGTTCGCCAGTTCGAGCTGGCGGTTGTGGTTGGCGTTCTGGGTCATTGGTGTGGTCGCTCCTGGCCTTGCAAGTTAGGTTCCCGCTTACCAACTTGATCGGCCTGGTCGCCCGGTATTGAAGGGGTCGGATGGCCTAATAGGAACCGTCATCGTGTTCGATACCGCCAGCGGGAACGAATCCGGAAGTATTCGGCTAGCCTTCCGGTGTGAATTCGACCTGGTGTGGCCCCCGACTCGGCCCAATGACCCCTCACACGAGCGGGAACGGGTTCCCGTGATCCGTCTCGACACGGCATCGGTCCTGCTTCAGTGGTCGGTCGGCGGACTGTTCTTCCTCTGGATCACTACTAGAAGAAGAGAGGTTGGCCTTGGGTACGGCCAGCTCATGCGGTTGATCTACGGGGCCCTTGCCCTGGCTGGGTTGGTAGTGGGACTCAGGTACGGGTCGGTGCTGGTCCGGGAGCTGTCTCTTGTCGGGGTTCTGCTGGGAACAGTGGCGGCTGCTGCTCAGGCGTTCTTGCGGCGCCGCGCCGGAGTTTCGGGAATGAACGAGGTAGCGGAGCGTCGAAGCGAACGGGTCGCAGCGATGACCGGTATCGAGGTCACCGAGAGAGAGAAAGCCGGTGGGGCGGAGTTCAATCCGTTGCTTGACCTGGTTGCCCCGGTTCTGGGAGCTCCTGGCCTCGTGGCCGCTGGTATCAGCGCCGGGGATCCGGCGTGGCTTCAGGTGGCGCGGTTCGTGATCGGGGCTGCTTTTCTGGGGGCGGTCTCCGACGGGATGCTGCTCGGCCATTGGTACCTGGTTCAACCGGGCTTACGGCGAGGGCCCCTGAAGGAGCTGGTGGCGTGGACGGCGGGCCTCTGGGTACCCGAGGTGGCCTTGATGCTGGTCCCGATCGGGATGGTCTCGGTGTGGACCGGGGCAATCGACGACGGGTACAACGGTATGCTCGGATGGTTCTGGGGGGCGTGTGCGGTCGGGACCATCGGTCTGGTAGCCACAACTTGGGCAGCGCTCAAAGAGAGACAGTACGCTGCGGTAATGGCGGCCACCGGTTTGCTCTATCTGGCGATCCTGTTGGCCTTCGGGACCGATCTTGTGGCCAGGGTGCTGCTATCACTTTAAGGGAGTGGAATAGTCCTAGGATGCAGGGATGATCTCACTATCACTGTCTCGAACCATCCCCCGCTCGGCCACGGCCGTCGATCTACCGGTGGCAGAGGGGGAGCTTGAGAGCCTGGGCACTGAGTATCTCAGGGCAGCTTCGCTCAGCGGTTTCAAGGGCAAGGTTTGGCAGACTCTTGTGCTCGGAGCTGCTGGCAACGGGCCGGTTGATGTCCTGGTTGGGCTCGGGGACCGCTCAGAGGTGTCCGCTAATTCTCTTAGGCGGTCCGCGGCGGCCTACGTCCGATCGGTATCCCACCACAAGTCGGTAGCCTCAAACCTGGTATCTGAGGCTAGGGACCTTGGGCTGGACGAGGCGATCCGTGCTGTGGCCGAGGGTCTGTCGTTGCCGACCTATACCTACAGCGATCACAAGAGCTCGCCGAGCAAGCCTAGCCTCAGGCGGGTTACCATCGTGGCGTCGGGTCGGGGGACTAAGACGGCTCTAACTCAGGCAAAGTCGCTGGTGGCATCGGTTGCCCTTGCCAGAGATCTCGTGAATGCTCCCGGGGGCGAGATGACCCCGGATCGGTTGGCCCGAGTAGCCAAGGAGCAGGGGGTGGCCGCTGGCCTGAAGGTTACGGTGTGGGACCTCAAGCGAATCCGCCGGGAGAAGCTTGGCGGTCTTCTTGGGGTTAACCAGGGGTCGGTGCACGAGCCACGACTGGTGACCATGACCTACACCCCGGCTAAGAAGGCCAGAGCCAACGTGGCCCTGGTCGGCAAAGTGGTCACCTTCGACTCGGGTGGCCTATCCCTCAAGACGGGCAAGGGCATGATGACCATGAAGATTGACATGGCGGGGGCGGCGGCCGTTATCGCAGCAATGATCACACTGCCGGTTCTCGGTTGCCCAAATCGGGTTACCGCCTATCTCCCCATGACCGACAATATGCCGAGCGGGGACGCTCTCCGCCCCGGTGATGTGGTCCGGATTCGTAACGGCAAGACGGTCGAGGTTCTCAACACCGACGCCGAAGGGCGGCTGATACTGGCGGATGCCCTCAGTCTGGCGGTCGAGGCGAAGCCCGATGTGATAGCCGATATTGCCACGCTAACGGGGTCGGTTACCGCCGCCCTCGGGGCGGCCTATATGGGGGTCATGGGGGACGAAGCGGTGGTCGATGCCGTGGGCCGGGCGGCGGCGACCACGGGGGAGCAGGCCTGGCCCCTGCCCCTACCAGCAGAATACCGCAAGCATCTCGACTCGGACATGGCGGATCTACGCAACATCTCCAAGTCTCCGTACGGGGGAGCGCTGACGGCTGGGCTGTTCCTCTCCGAATTTGTTGGGGACGTCCCTTGGGCCCACCTGGACCTAGGTATCTCGGCCCTTTCCGAAGTCGAGGACGGGATTATCGGTAAGGGCGCAACCGGGGCTGGCGTGCGTCTGCTCAGCCGGTTCGCGTCGGATTGGGGCACGTCCTAGTTTCCCTGGCCGGTCCGCCCCGTCACATCGCATTTGATTCGGGTGATTTCGTTCAAGACCCGGGTCAAGATGCCGAATTGATGGGGGTGCCCTGTCGTCGCTATGCAGATCTGATGTGCCAGTAGATGGTCGCGGTCGATCTGTTGGAGAACCAGTCCGAGACCAAGCGGGCTGGCTCGGCGAGCCTCGGATCCTTTCGGGCGAAGACCATCCTTCTTCTCATCGATCTTCTGGCGGCTTCGGTCGGCATTGCCGTTGCCTCGGTCTTACGTCCGTCGAATCACGACGAGCTGCTGGTATCGGGTATCATCCTCGCCGCCTGGGCTTTGTGGTTAGGTCGGGGTCGGCTCTACTCTGCCCGGTTCATCACGAGGCGCTCGGATGAGCTAAGAAGGATTACTGATGCTGGAATAGCAACGGCGGCAACGGTAGGTGTTGTCTCGTTCACCCTCAAGTTCGAGCCCGGGCGGGCGTGGCTCGGCCTGGCGGTGCTATTCGGATCCCTACTGATTGTGCTGGAGCGGGAGCTGGTGCGGCGCCGCTTTGCCCGAGAGCGGCGAGCTGGCCGAATGATCAGGCGGGTCCTCATGGTCGGAGCCAACGCCGAAAGCGAGGCGCTCCAGGCAATGTTTAGGGACGAGCCGGAACTGGGCTATCGGGTGGTTGAGGTACTGGACCCCCGACGGCTGGCGACGGGAGGAGACCTGACAACGCGGGTGCTCGCATCGGCCCGGACCAACGAGGCCAGTGGGGCTATCATCTGCGCCACCGCGGTCGACACCCAGCCGACCAATCGCCTGATTCGAGACCTGCTCGAAGCGGGAATCCACGTGGAGCTAAGCTCCACCCTGGCCGACATTGAACCGAAACGACTGACCGTCCGGCCCCTCGGCCGGTACCCCATGGTCTACGTGGAGCCGGTTATCCGCCACGGCTGGCGCTCCGTCGCCAAACGGTCCTTCGATCTGGCTCTCTCCCTGATGGGGCTGCTCACCATTGCCCCCCTACTGGCCATCGTTGCCGTGGGGGTGAAGCGAAGCTCACCGGGAACAGTGCTCTTCCGCCAGGCCAGGGTGGGTCGCAACGGGGTCCCATTCGACGTTCTCAAGTTCCGCACGATGGTTGCTGACGCGGAGGACCAGCTCAAGGATCTTGAGGCAGACAACGAAGGGTCTGGACCGCTATTCAAGATGAAAGACGATCCTCGGGTCACCCGTATCGGAGCAATCCTCCGCAAGACCTCAATCGATGAGTTGCCGCAGCTCTGGAACGTGGTACGCAGCGAGATGAGCCTCGTCGGTCCGAGGCCAGCCCTCGCCTCTGAGATGGCGGGTTGGGACTCCGAACTGTACGGCCGGCTGAGGGTCAAGCCCGGGATAACCGGGATGTGGCAGGTCTCCGGCCGCAGCGAGACCACGTTCGAGGAGTACACCCGGCTGGACCTTTACTACGTCGACAACTGGTCTCTGATTGTTGACCTGACGATCCTGGCCAAGACCATCCCAGCGGTGCTCGGCAACGACGGGGCCTACTAGCTCGCCTCGCGTAGGGGCGGGAGCTGTGTCGCGGCTATCCGGTGACCGTCGGCGAGCTGAACGGCCTCCCAGGCCCGGTGCCCGGCGCGGAGGTGGGGGGACAGGCGCTCGACCTGGTGTCGGTTGAGGGGAGCCAGGCGCAAACGAACCATAACCTTCGGTCCGGTCCTGTGGATGATGCCGAACCGGGCCAGACGTTCGATTGAACGCCAGAACGGTCCGTGCTTCCCGCCCCTGACTCCGAGGCCGAGCCCCATGGCTAGGTCGGTGCTACGAAGGGCTACGCCTTCGCCTTGTTCCTTGGCCGCGGTTACCAGGGCCTTGTGCAGCAGGTGGGAGGAGGGTCCGATCACGGGTACCCAAAAACTCTCCACGTAACGGGAGCGTGGGTCGTGCCCCAGCTGGTCCAACACCGGATCCGGCCACGGGTGTACCTCAAGGACCTCTTCCGGGAAAGTAAGTTCTGCGCCGTTGTTGTTCATCCCACTCTTCTTCCGTTTAGATAATACGAACGTAAATAAGCGTATATGAAAGTAAGTAAATATGCAAGGGGGGAATCCGCGTTCTCCCTACTCGCAGCGAAAACGGCCGGTACCGGCCGTTTTCGCTGCGAGTAGCCAAATGGGGTCTGACCCCAATTGGCTACAATTGGCTACAAAGCGGCCTCGAACTGGTCCAGGGCTCGGTCGATGGTGAACTCGGCGCCCCGGCTACGGCCGGCGAGACCAAGACGAGATGCTAGGGCGGGATCTCCAATCAGGCGATCCATGGCTTCGGCGAGGGCTTCCGGGGATGGCTCGGTGACCAGGCCGGTCTCTTCGTCGGTGACCAGCTCGGTCAGGCCACCACCATCGGAGCAGACGATTATGGGTTTGGCGGCTGAGAAGGCCTCGAGGGCGGTCAGACCGTAGTCCTCGGAGTAGGCCGGAGCAACGAGGGCCGCAGCCCTTGACATGAGATGATCCCGCTTGTGGTCCGGGATCCGGCCAGCGAAGTGCACCCGGCCGCTTGGGGGCAGGCCGCTCGGCTCCCAGCCCTCGGTGACGGGGCCCCGGTTACGCCAAAGATCGTAGTCGGTGAGGGCATCACCGTGGCCGAGGCGCGAGTCAATGTCGCGGGCGAATTCGAGCCGGGAGCCGCCTCCGATCACCTCTAGGCGGGAGACCTTGGAGGCGGCGTGGGCGGCAGCAATGGCCAGCTCAGAGCGCTTGGGCCATTCGAGTCGCCCAACCGATGCCACAACTCCCGGCTCAACCAGAGAGGGGTCGTGGTCCGGAACGCTGCTGGTGACGGCGGGATGTCGATAGGGGAGAATGATTTCCGGAGCGACACCCCAGTACTCGCTCAAGCGAGAGGCGCTCGCTTCGGATCCGGCCAGCCACGTGCGGACACGATCGGCTGCCGGCTGGTCGAGCCGTCGGACCGCCTGACGGGCCATGTCGTGGAGCTCCGGAGCGGCAAACTGCCCGGCCAGAAACTCGTCGTAGAGATCGTAGAACACTCTCCCTTGATGGAAGAAGAGTCCAACCATGTTGTCGTGCCTGGCGTGCCAGGTTGGGGGTTGGGTGGCGACCACCAGATCGAAATCGTCCAGGACCAGAGCGCTCGCTCGGTCGACGAGGGAGATGTAATCCATGTACTCGTTGTGCCAGTAACGAAAGGCGTCGGGGATTGGTACCCCGTAGGCGTAGGTAGCCCCATTGGTGGCATCGAGCCGGACCGTTTCCGCCTGGTGGCCCCTGCCCCTCAGCCCGTCGGTTAGCTGGTCAATGAGGATCTCGAAGCCACCCCGGAAACCGTAGTCGGGCTTGATGAAGCCAATCCTCATCCCCGCCGCTCCTCTGGACTCACGGCTGGGGGTCTTCCAGCCGGTCGAGGCGGCGACTCAGTTGGCTGATGAGCTGGTCGGCGGCCGCGAGCTGGGATCTGAGCTCGACAATCTCGGCCTGCTGATAGCGGGTCCGATGGTCGAACTGATGGAACAGGTGCACCACCGTTGAGTTGAACCGCTCCTGGTCGGGGTTGTGGCCCTTGGCCCGCTCCTTCAGCCGTTCGGTCACCGAGCGCTCGGTGCTGGCCGGTTCGTCTGGGGCCAGGTGGTGGCCGATCGAATCGAGGTGGGCGGCCAGTATGTCGTCGGTCACCAGGGGGTGAGGCAGCTCAGGTGCTGGCTCACCCAAGGCCCGTTCGGCCGTCACTTCAATGGCTTTGGCTACGATCGAGGGATCTACTTCCACGCGACGAATCCTAGACCCAACGCGGCGCCAGTGGGGGAATGGGGGAATGTGAACGGCCCCTGATGTGTTAATTGTTGACCAACTTGATAGGGTTTCGCAGATCGGCCCAATCGAGTCGTCCGTTCGAGTCGGTCTGAGTACCAGATTGAGGATGTAATGCCGTCATTTCGTGAGCTGTTAGCCGCCACCAAAGCTGAGATAAGCGAGGTCGATACGGCCGAGAGTGACTCGATGCGGGCCCGCGGGGTCGTTATTCTCGATATTCGTGAGCCAGACGAGATTGCTCAGGGAGCCATTCCCGAGTCGGTCAATCTGGTTCGAGGAAACCTAGAGTCGTCGATCGAAGCCTTGATCTCCGACAAGGACACTGAGGTAGTGATCATGTGCGCCGGGGGAGTGCGTTCGGTGTTTGCCGCCAAAACCATGGCGGAACTCGGCTACTCACGGGTACACTCAATGGGGGGAGGCTTTAACCGGTGGAAGGACGAGGGTCGCGACTGGGAGCAGCCGATCGTTCTCAGCTCGGGCCAGAGAAATAACTACTCCCGTCATCTCATCCTTCCAGAGGTCGGAGAGGCGGGTCAGCTCAAGCTGTTGGGGGCCAGGGTCTTGCTCCTAGGCGCTGGTGGTCTCGGATCTCCCGCTGCCATGTACCTGGCCGCCGCCGGGGTAGGGACCATTGGGATCATCGATATGGACGTGGTTGACGAGTCCAACCTTCAGCGCCAGATCATCCACAACTCAGACCGTATCGGCATGCGCAAGGTTGACTCAGCCAAGGCCACCATCAATCTGCTCAACTCCGACGTTGAGGTGATCACCTTTGACGCCAGGTTGAACGCCGACAACATCATGGAGGTTCTAGACGGATTTGACGTGGTGGTAGACGGGGCCGACAACTTCCCGAGCCGCTACCTGTTGAACGACGCCTCGGTGAAGCTGGGGATCCCTGTGGTTCACGGCTCGATCTTCCGCTTCGAAGGGCAGATCACGGTGTTCGACCCGCTCAACGGGCCGACCTACCGCGACCTCCTCCCCGAGCCGCCTCCGCCGGAACTGGCCCCCAGCTGCGCCGAGGCTGGCGTCCTCGGAGTGCTGCCCGGCATCGTCGGGTCGATCCAGGCCCTCGAGGCGATCAAGCTCATTCTGGGCCTCGGAGACTCGCTGCGGGGACGCCTTCTGGCCTTTGACGCTCTAGAGATGAGCTTTCGCGAGTACCGGTTGAAGGTCTACCCGGAGAACCCGGTGACCTACGAAAACCGCGACCAGATCGAGATCACGGAGCTTGAGGGTCTCTGCCTTCCCGTGGTCAGTCAGCCTCCACCGGAGTAGCGGGCTCGGGGTGTGACCTTCGACCCTGGTCGCGAAGTATGAGTCAAAAGCACTACAGTTTGGCCTACCCGCGGCCGATCAGATCTAGGTGTCAGGAATGGGATACTCCAAGATAATTCTGATGGTGATGGTCGGACTGGCCTCCACCCTCGTGGCCCCCGGTCCGGCCTCCGGCCGTCAGGCCGAAGTCACCGAAGTTGCTGGACTGAGCGTAGAGACTCGTGCGGTCGACCTCGATGAGTCCATATCACTCTCGGGCCAGGGTGCCGACGACAATCGGGGAGCGCTGCGGCTGGGCGAACCCGGTGCTACCGAGGATCCTGACGGCGCCTCAATGCTCGTGATTCACGACACATCCGGTGACCTTGAGTTGTCGGTACGATCGCTAAACAACGGGGAATGGTCCGAGTGGGTCGAGGTGTCCGCAGGCGACGACGAGGCCCCCGACGGATCGGCCGGTACCGAGGGATCAACCGGTGACCCGATTGCCATAGGCCCGATCTGGGTAGGGGACGCCAGCGAGGTCGAGATTGTCAAGACTGGGGGGGCTGCCGCCTCTCTGACGGTAGATTTCCTAACCGACTCAAACCCGGGCGGCCCCGCCGCGTCGGCGGCTCTAACCGGTCCCTCTCAGCCCGCGATCCAGCCGCGTTCTGCCTGGGCGGGCGACGATCATCCGTGGGCCTCGGAGAACGGGACGTGCGACGGCGGACCGTTCTACGCCGACAACATCCAGGCCGCTATTGTCCACCACACGGTCACGTCCAACGGATATTCCCAGGCCCAGGCCGCCAGCATGATCCGTGGCATTTACTACTCCCACGTTCGGGTGAACGGCTGGTGCGACGTCGCCTACCAGTTCCTCGTCGACAAGTACGGCACCATCTGGCAGGGCCGATCCGGTGATATCTCACGCCCAGTGATTGGTGGCCACGCCCGCGGCTTTAATACCAGCTCGGTTGGGATCGCCCTGCTCGGTCAGTACCAGGCCGGTGCATCTCCAGCGGCAAGTCGGCCGACGGGGGCTCAGATCGGTGTCCTGGAGGCTCTGGTCACCTGGAAGCTTGGTCTGCACGGGGTGGATCCACTCGGCACAACCTGGCTGAAGAATCGCGCCTCGAGCGGCATATTGAAGTTTGGGAGGGACCAGTGGGTGCGTCTCCCAACGGTCATCGGGCACCGCGACGTCGGGCTAACCAGCTGCCCCGGCTCGTTTGCCTATCCCTCGGTGGTCGCTTTGAGGGCCCGAATCGCCCAGGGCCGGGTGGGGCCCGGTCCGTACGATTTCCCCCGCTGGATACCGACCTCTCACGGCCCGGCGATGTTGACGGTCGAATCGACCGGCGGCATCCGCCCCGCCTTCGCCGCCGATGTGATCGGACAGGCCCCCGGTTCCCTTGGGGCCCGATCCGCTCTAGCCATCGGGGGAAACCGGACTTCGGGGTACATCCTACTGAGCGACGGATCCTTGGCACAGTACGGGTCAGCTCCTGCCGTTGCTGGCGCCGTTGGTGGCCCGACTCCCGATGATCTAGTAGTGCGGAGCGACGGGGCTAGTGGATGGATTCTGAGCGGGGATCGGCTCGTCGGATTTGGCGGCTCGTCGACGGTCAACCTGTCGTTGGCCGCGGTCGCCGCGGACCTCGACGACTCGGGACGAGGATACGCCGTTACGAGCGGCGGGAGTCTGGTACCGATCGGGGGTGCCCCCGAGCGGGCCCTCGCTGGGGCCCCAGGCGCGTCGGTGGTCGACGTTGGCGTTAGGCCCGACGGCGAGAGCGGCTGGGTGCTCGACGTCAACGGTAATCTGAGCGGCTTTGGCGGGGCTCCCTCCACCTCAGTTTCGATGGCCTCAGCGGCGGCCCGCGGGCTAGTCGCCTCGCCTACCTCGTTGGGGGGATGGGTCCTGAACGATGACGGTGAGCTGCTGGCCTTCGGGGACGAGCGTCCCGCCATCCCCGTATCGACCCACGTTGGGGTCGCGAACGCCACTGGAGTGGCTCTGGTTGACTACGTCACCGGAGACGACGTGAGAGCGACCGACGACGGGGCCTACGTGGACGCTCTGGCGAAAGCGTTCCTAGGCCGTCCCGCCAGCGACGTTGAGCTGGATGTTTGGGTGTCGCAGCTTGATTTCAAGTCCAATCGGTGGCTCACCGACCGTCTTTCGACCTCCGGTGAGTACGCCGGAGCGGTCATAGACGAGATCTATCTCAATGCCCTCGGCCGGGAGCCTGACCCCGAGGGTCGGGCCTACTGGCTTGAGCAGATTCGTGGCGGAATGTCTCCACAGGAGCTTGGCATCTACTTCTACGGCTCGGACGAGTTTTTCCTTCGTTCGGGTGGCGCCGAGGGCTTCGTCTCTGAGATGTATCGGGTCCTGTTGTTCCGTGATCCCGATGAGTCGGGCCGGGACTACTGGCTTGGGCGGTTGCGGTCGGGGCGGGTAACGACCCGCGACGTTGCCGCCGACTTCTACGCCTCTATCGAGTCGCGGCGCGATCGCGTAGGCAAGCTCTACCGGCGGTTCCTCGGGCGTGCCCCCGATCCCGGTGGGCTCGACTATTGGGCCAATCGGCTTCATCGTGAGGGCGACTTTGTGCTGGCCGCGGAGTTTGCCGTGACCGGTGAGTTCTATACTCTAGCTCAGACCAACTAGTTGGGACCCTGGTGTACCGTTTATCGACCGCGTTCAGAATCATCGTCGGCCTAGTAGTCGCTACCGCGACCCTAGTGCTGGCCCCCGCCAACCCGGCTATGGCCGTGGCCACCGGGCCGACCATCGAGGTCACCGGCCACGGCTGGGGCCACGGCCGAGGGATGAGTCAGTACGGAGCCTACGGATACGCCAGGGACAACAATTGGCCGTCGGCTCAGATCCTCGACCACTACTACGGCGGAACCACAGCAGGCCAGATTCCCGAGGGAACCTCGATGAATCCGGGGGCGATCCGCATCGAGCTGCGCGAGGAGAGGGATATGGCCCTCGCGGTTGGGCTCGCATCCGGATCCATCACGGTGCTTGCGGCTGACGGCTCGCCTTTATCAAGCGTTGGCGATGGATACGTCCGGGTGGACCGGATCGAGGGGGGCTTCCTAGTCCAATCCGGTTCCTCCTGCCAGGGGCCCTGGAGCGATATCGGACCGCTCGGGGACTCCGACGAACCGACCCAACTTGTGGCCACAACCGACAAGGTACGGCTGCTGCCCGAGACCGCAGCCTCGGGGGCATCCGGGGCGCTTCACCTGTGCGAGATTGGAGGCGTGACCTGGTACGGAGGTGAGCTTCAGGCCGTTTACTCAGGGGGGCGCCAGCGGGCCGTCAACGTGGTGCCACTGGAGACCTACCTTAGGGGGGTCGTACCGAGAGAGATACCGGCGTCCTGGTCGACGGCTGCGCTTGAGGTGCAGTCGGTGGCGGCTCGCTCCTATGTGATGGCAGGCGATGGCCGCCAGCAGCCGTACGCCGACACCTGCAACACGACCCTGTGCCAGGTCTACGACGGGCTCTATCAGGCTCAGACCCCGTCTGGCCCTTCGGCGGTGACCCGCGTGCGAACCGACGTGGCGATCACGGCAACCGCGGGCACGGTAAGACTCAACGGGGCCGGCCGGATCGCCAGAACCGAGTTCTCATCGAGCAGTGGCGGCTACACGGCCGGGGGGACGTTCCCGGCCGTCGTCGATGCCGGAGATTCGGTCTCGGCCAATCCCAATCACGACTGGAGCAAGGTGGCCGATCTGACCGCCCTTGAGGCCAGCTTCAACCTGGGACGCCTGACCAAGATGGAGGTAACCTCGAGGAACGGATTGGGTGAGGATGGTGGGCGCGTCAAGACGGTCAAGCTCACCTTCGACGACGGGGTGGTGTTCCGGAGTGGGAACTCGATCCGGCGCTCCTTGGGCCTCAAGTCCGATTGGTTCAGCCTAGGGACGCTTCGTCGACCGGTCAACGAGGAGAACCTGTTCTTCCTGAATCACAGCTACGAGACCTTCTACGGACGTGCCCCCGACGCCAATGAGAGGGCCCACTGGCTCGAGGCGCTTGAGACGGGAGATCGGGCCACTCTGACCACCGCCCTAGTGAACTCTGAACCCTGGTCGGGGGCCGAGGTCGACAACCTGTACCAGAGGGCCCTAGGTCGTGCCCCCGACGCCGCTGGCAAGGCCTACTGGATCGAGGTGCTGAGCGGGGACACTCGCCTGGACCTGGTCGGGGCGCAGTTCTACGGGTCCCAGGAGTACTTCAACCGATCGGGGGGAACCAACCGAGCGTTTGTTTCCCGTCTCTACGAGGACATCCTGGGGCGCGAGGCCGACGCCACCGGGCTCGACTATTGGGTCGGAATAATCACCGACGGAAGGGGCGGCTACGACGACGTGGCCGGTTACTTCTACTATTCGGTCGAGTCGCGCCGCACCCGGACGGTCAGCCTGTTCGAGAGGATCCTCGGGCGGAGTTCCACTTCTAACGAGATGACCTACTGGGCGGATCAGCTGCAGAAAATCGACGACCTAGACCTGGCGGTTGAGCTGGGATCGTCCGACGAGTTCTTCGTGACGGCCCAGGGCTAGAAAACCTGGGGGCATAGCAGCCGGAGGGGCCTCGAAGGGCTAGCCTTTTGGGGCATGCTGGATTCTTCTGACGATACCCTGGACCTCCGATCCGAGGCGGACCGCGAGGGCAAGATTGCCATTGTTCCTCCCCGATTCGGCGACGATGTGGTCGGTGGGGCCGAGGCGGTGCTGGCCGAACTGGCACGGGGGCTGGCCGACCGGGGTTGGACGGTGGAGGTTCTGACCACTTGTGCCCGAGACCACTACACGTGGGAGAACCACTATCCGCCCGGGGTGAGTGAGGTAGAAGGGGTAGTGATCCGCCGGTTTGAGACCGTCATGGATACCCCAGGAAACAATCGAACCGAGATCGGGGAACGGATTCTCACCGGAGAGCCGGTTGACCTTTCGGATCAGTTTCTGTGGATCAACGATTCGCTGAGAGTGCCGGACCTGTGGCACTTCGTGCTTGATCACTCCGAAGAGTATCGGGCCATCATCCTGGCACCGTATATGTTCTGGACCACGTTCGCCGTTGGCCAGATTGACCCGGTCAGAACCCTACTGATGCCCTGCCTCCACGACGAGGCCCCGGCCCGACTTGAGCTCTTCCAGCCCCTCGTTGACGGGGCGCGAGGGATCCTATTCCTTACCGATCCGGAGGCCGAGCTGGCCCGTGAGATTTTCGATCTGCCGTCGCGTCACTCGGTCGTTGGGGCCGGAGTCGATGTTCCCGAGCACTACGACCCGGACGGGTTCCGTCGTTCCACTGGTATCGAGGGACCCTTCATCTACTACGCCGGGCGCCGCGAGTGGGGGAAGGGCTGGGACCAGGTTCTGAGCGCATTCGTTGAGCTATGTCGGACTACCCCGACCAATCTCAAGCTGGTCACCTCGGGCGTCGGCGAGGTGGGGGCCCCGGTTGATCTCGCCGATCGGGTCGTCGATCTGGGCTTCCTCTCGGTTGAGGATCGCAACTCGGCCATGGCCGCGGCCTCCCTTTACGTCCAGCCTTCGGCCCTTGAGAGCTTCTCTCGGACGGTGATGGAGGCTTGGTTGGCTGGCACCCCCGTACTCGCCAACGCCGCGAGCGAGGTCGTTGCCTGGCACTGCCGTCGCTCGGGGGCCGGGGTTACCTACCGGAACTACTCGGAGCTGGTTGAAGCCCTGAACCTGCTGTCGACTGAACCTCAGGCGTTCGCCTCGATCGCCGGGGGAGGCCGGGACTACGTCCTCGAGCACTACCAGTGGCCCGATGTCCTCGACCGGGTCGAGGCGGCTCTGACCGACTGGACTGATGCCCCGTGAGCCGTATCGCCATGATCACCCCCTTTCCCCCGACGCGCGACGGGATTGCCGCCTATGCCGTCCAGGAGGTGATCGGCCTTCGGGCCGAGGGGCACGAGGTGATAGTCTTCTCCCCCCGGCCGAGTGCCGCCCACCATCATGTTCCACTCGGCTCGGCTAAGGGGTGGATCGGGCTGACCCGGATGATGGGGGGCTTCGATCGGGCCATTGTGCAGCTATACCCGGAGCTGGTTTCCGGGCGAGTCGCCTCGAAGAACCAACGAGCGGCCTGCTGGGCGGCCGTGGCGGCTCTAGCCCGCCGGTTGCCAACCGAGCTGAGGATCCATGAGCTGCAGTACGGGCTGCTCCGAACCAACGAGATCGAGCGAAAGGCCTTCGTGGCTGCGGCCAATCGGGCTGACGTGATCACGGTCCACACCGAGCGGGAGCGCTCGAAGCTAGCCGAGGCATCCGGCCTCGCCCGCGATTCGATCTACCTGGTCGAGCACGGGGCCTATTTCGTCAGGCGGGCCGTGGTTACCCAGGCCGAGGCCCGGGAAGAATTGGGCCTAGACCCGGACGCTCATATCTTCCTCTCGATTGGTTTCCTCCAGTCTCATAAGGGCTTTGACCGGGGGGTTGCTGCCTTCGAGAAGGCCCGGTGCCCAAACGCCGAGTTCCACGTGGTCGGGTCAGTCAGGGTGGACCACCCCGACCTGGTGTCCTACGCCAACCGCCTTGAGCGCACAATAGACGGCGTGACGGGGGCCTATATGCATCGCCGCTTCGTGGCCGACCCGGAGTTCGACCTGTGGGTGACCGCCGCCGACACCATCGTCCTGCCCTACCGGGAGATCTGGTCGTCCAGCGTGGTGGAGAGGGCCAAACTGTTTAGCCGCCGGCTCATTGTCACCGACGTTGGAGGCCTGGCGGCTCAGGTAAGAGACGATGACATCGTGGTCGCCGACGACGATGGGCTAGTCGATGCCTTCCGTCAGATTGCCGGTACAACGGGGGACGCCCCCGAATCGAGGTTGGAGGTGTCGGGTGCCGCCGATCTGGAGTTGCTGATCCGGGAGAGGTCCAGGATCCATTCCGGAGGGGCTCCCACCGAGGACCACAAGCCAGCTACGGACCGGATGATGAGGGTAGGCCAGCCTCTGGACCCGGCTAGGGCCGTATCGGATCGTACCGGAGTGAGTGCGGTGAAGGGCCTCATCCAGAGGGTCACTGGCTGGCAGGTCGCTCCCTTGATCGAGCGAATCAACGAACTCCAGCGAAGCACAACCGACGCTATCAGTCGCCTGGAAGAACCCGACCCCGATCCAGAGGAGTAGCCTCTCGGCCGGTGTCGAGTCGCAGCCTCAGGGCCGCCTCGTCGTCGGCCACCCAGACCTCGGTGGCCAGCGAGGCGACCTCGCGCAGGAACCGGATGCCGAACCGTTTGGCCTCGTCCCCGGCGATCCGTTCCCGTCCTATCACGTCTCTCCGGTAGCGGCCGGGATACCAGCGCTCCAGGGCCGCCCCGGCGGGCTCGGGCAGGGAGTTGTAGGCCGAGGTGAGGTCGAGGTCTAGGAGCCGGACAACGCCCGGTCTCTTCCTCAGGTACTCGATGACTTCGCCGCTAGCCTCGGCGGAGTCCAGCAGGTAGACAACCCGGTGGTAGGCGCCGCGGCGCCTCTCATCGAACCCCAGCTCGGCGAGGTCCTTTGCGTCGTCCTCGGTTCTGCTTGGATGGCAGGAGTAGAGGGTCACAGGTCCCCGATCCGACAGGGCGTTCGCCAGGGAGGCGGCCTCGTCGCCGGCCCGGCTCCCCGGGGCGAGGTCAGCGGCGACGTGGTCGTCACCTGGGACAACGTCCCCCACTACGGCGAGGCCACAGCCAAGCGTTTCCAGTGTGTCCTAAAGCCCAATGGCACCCTCAGCTTCAACTACGACCAGGACGAAGGAGCGGCCATCATTGGCCTACAGAGCCCCGACGCACGGCAAGGCATGAGCCTTGAGC